>OOFB01003795.1:6923-19364 GCA_900323305.1 Trachyrincus murrayi
CATCGGTTGGCGGAATGTGTGTTTTGAGAACAAACACTTTGAAAAGAAAAACACGTGTTGAGACTCCGCCCCCCGAGCCGAGGCTTTGTTGCTACACTACCTGCGAAATAGTGTGTGTGTGTGTGTGTGTGTGTGTGTGTGTGTGTGTGTGTGTGTGTGTGTGTGTGTGTGTGTGTGTGTGTGTGTGTGCCTTTCCAAATTGTTTGTAGTGAAAATACTGTTCCAACTGACAACATAGCAAAGTGATGCAAAATGTTGGTCATTGGTGGCACCCATTGTAAAGTAAAGTCTATTGGGCTTTTTTTTAGGGACTGGACTTGTTTTGCCAACAGGGCCAAACTGTAGATCCAGAATGTACTGTTGTGAATAGTATTATTTTTTAATTATATCGTTACTACTATTTTTAAATGTGATTTTACTTGAGGGATGTTAAGTGGCCTCCTCGTTCTGGAGGTGACGACAACTTGAAGATTGTACATTTTATGACCCTTATAAGCAAGACTTAATCACAATAACATCCACATGAAGCCACCAGTGCTTGACGTGTCTGTAGCTGTGCTCACCCCATTGCTCACTGAGTTCACTGATCTGAAAGAACAGCAGGGGTGGTCAAGGCTCACTGTAGAGACTTCATTCCAACTGCACCAGGAATCGCTGCAACTACTACTACTTGTACTGCCGGTACAAGAATGTATTCAGTTTTTTTTAAAGAATTCCAGAAACATTTTTAATGGACTTTACAAACAGCCCAGCGTTAATCCAATTTGAAAAAAGCATCTATTTTACCAGCAGATGTGACGACGAGCCAATTAAAAATGTACCTTATAGTGACATCACAAGTGCATATATATTTCACCTATATAAATGTGCTTAGTAAATGAGGGGTTCATGTAATGTTCTTCACTGTAAAATATAATTCACAGAACACACAAACGAAAACTGACACTTTTCCGAAGTGCACTAAACCACAAACACTTGAGTCTTGAATGCATTACTGTATTGCCTTACCTGCAAAGGTCTTGGCACACACACACACACAAAGAGTCAGTCAGTCAGTGATCAGTGAAAGGAAGGATATCTCAGATGAACACGTTGCTGTAAAACTAAAATGGGAAATAGGTGCCATTCATTCCGTCAGGAGGGAAAATGATTACGGAGGAATTGTTTTCATGTTCTATGTAAATTATGTAGAAAGGTGTGGTGTGGGCGTGGCTTGTTATTCATGAGGTGCATCAGCAAATCAAGAGCACTTCTTCCCAGGCGGAGTAATATAGAATGTTCTAGAGCTGCTATCCAGGGTGAGGGAATATTCCATTACAAACTGACGACACCCATCTCTTGTGATGTATACTTCATGTATGTCCACGTTGAACTGTGTAAATATTTTTCTTTTGCCTTTTTATTTATGTTTACGGTGTTTTTATATCCAATTCCAGTTTAGAATTAAAGTGATTCCTGTTCAGAATTGATGCAAAAGAATGTCCTTTGACTTATTACCTAAAATGTAGACTGTCTTAAAATTTAGACAATAGTAGTAGACAATAGTTTGATAGTAGTCTATTAACACACTTGGATGCTAAAACGGCCGTAGTACTAGGATACCTAAACCCCAGAATAACATTACAGTGTGCAGTAGGTCGAAGCCGAGTGTTGCTGTATTAGACCACTAGGGGGCGGACTAGAGAAAACAATCCCTTGAAAGGTTTTATAAAGAACCCTTGGGTTCATTTATTCAATTAAAAAATATATTTAAAGGAAAAAATATATTTAAAGGAAAAGAACATTAATATCTGCTTTGTAAAATATAAAAAGACATAATTTTGCATTTATCCTTTTATACTTTACTAGACCGAAGGCCTTTCTCTTCTAAAGATGTAAGAACAGAAAAAAGTGGATATAAAGTAGCCTACTATAAAAAGGTAAAATGAATATATAAATTATATACAGATAGTTGTATTGTGTCGTTTGAATGTGAATGTATCCATCCATCCATATTTTAGTCATATGTTGGCATTTTGTGGCAATGGGGTTACATCATAGGTCAGGTCATCAGAGAAACATTGTCGTTTTTGTCAACAAATGTATTATAATATGTATATATGAATTCAACAAAACGAGGCAACAGTGTACCAACAAACCAGTTAAGAAATCTTTTTATATATACAAATATCACCATAGTATTCTGCTTCCATACAATTACACATTTAGAAAAAATATATAAACCAGTAGAAAATTACCATATACAATTATGACAATTTATGCTGAGATTAACATCTTTACATGCAAATACAAGAGAAGAAATATTGTGACATTGATATCATGACATAACTGCGACAGGCACATTTATTTTTCTTCGGCACGGTGGGACTTTAGCGGTTTAATTTAAAATGTCAATGTCAAATTTTATTTGAATATCCGCACAATCTGTTATGAGCGACCTACGTACTTCACTGTAAACAGGTTGAACCTTTTCTTGGGCACTGTTGTGAAATAAAGAAGTAGTTTGTATTTTAACGTCTTCCAGACGCTGCTAATTAACACACTAACACTAATTAACACTTTCTATCACAACCAGAATACAAAATGTAAGAATTCTAGTGCAAAGAAGTAAAAATACAAATAATAAGATAACATAAGTTCCATCTTGAACTCGAGTCACAAGGGCTCCCCAAAAAGAGGCTCAGGAATTAAAATAAAAATTACCAAAACATAAGCATTAAGACACATTACAAGTATTATTTGAAATATGTTTTAAACAAATTACTTGCAGCATGTTATGTGCATTAAGTCTCAATTCAGAGTTACTAGGTGATGTGACAGACAGACTTTTACCACCAGTAGTCCCTGCATGCTGCTATTCGGGGGGAAAATCCTTTGAGAGAACTCTTCACACATTAGCCTACTTACAGCATTTCTAAATTAAGTCCTGGATCTCTTTCTCTTGTATAATTATGGAAAATATGGAGAGACAACAAAGGCAGTTTCCTTTAAGCAAAACCAAGCCCCTGAAACTAGACGGCGTCCACCGTAAGATCCCTGTTTGAGTTCTGCCCTCCCACATCTCTACCCAAACAAATACTGCTGGGCTGGTTTACATTTTATAATTTTTTGTCAGATTTCTGGATTTATTTTTAGCATCAACTTGATATTTTTGTTAATTAACGAGGTAGGATTTGATCCACATTATGGCTACTTATACAAAATAGAAACATAATTATGTGGACTTGACGAGAAGCTGAGGCATACGTGTGTTACTGTTTAAAGCAGTGACTAGTCAAAATAACAACAGTATTAGTGTCGTGCTTTTAAAGAACACAAAGAAAACTAGACAAATTTGAAGCATTCTCAGGTGTCCACATATTGTCAGTCAAAACAGCAGCTAATTTGTTAATTAAGCTGATTCTTTAAAATGGCTGAGCAATTCCTCTTTGATTAAACTCCCACAGCTGCCTTCCTTAATGGTTAAATTACAACGTGTGAAAACCCTAACACCATAAACACACTCCTCCTTTCATAAACACACTCAAACATCACTCTCACACCAAACAAATATGTACAGGGCAACACATTAATATAAAATGTTCATGCCAAGAACTCGAAGCAGAGTTCATCTGTGCTACATCTCAGCCATTGTTCCCCACTATTTTTTAATATAAATATAAATAAATGGTTTGTCCTTATACACAAAAAGCGTGGAATATGCTACATACATATGCTACATATGACACAAGGGTTAAGCGATATACGTACATACGGTGTATTCTGTTTACCAAATGTATATCAATTTAGATTTGTGACTTCTAAATGTATTTCAATACTTGTTGGCCAATAGATGGATTAAAAGGGAAAATTGTGAATTTAAGCTAAATCTACATTCATAAGAGCATTGTTTGGGGTACAGGCTTCCAAAAAAAAAACTTTTACGTACCACTTACATAATTTTTTTTAAAGTTATCTTGTCAATGGCCTTCCATCGTGAACAAGAAATAAATTAACATATAATCCTGTATGAACAAGAAAATCACCTGGTGTCTAAATCTCTAGTCGAAGCTCCACATCAATCTTTCACCCGAAACTAATCCTGGTCGTGCTGCCAGGATTGGGTTTGGTATGAGAGAGGGGGGAGAGATAAGAGACAGAGGGGGACAACACTCTAGTATGGAGGTCAGAACCTAGAAAGATACTATATCAGGCTTCTTTGAAAGAGAGTTGTGTACGGTCACACAAAAAGATAAATTTGCTCCTGTGGGCCCGCTGGCTGCTCACTGCCAGCCGTCACCAGGAAGCGGATCGCTCAAGCAGCGCTGCAGACACCACGATCGGTTGTTGGCCCAATATCAAGTTTGTTGTAGAGCTCTCGGCAGCCCAGAAAGCAGGATCAAATAAACTATTCTCCATGTTTCCCCTATTTATTATTTACTAAGCAAATCATATTTCCAAACAATTGACTTTCGGCTATTGTATGCATGGCAACATAATTGGAATCAACG
Source organism: Trachyrincus murrayi (assembly GCA_900323305.1). NCBI lineage: Eukaryota > Metazoa > Chordata > Actinopteri > Gadiformes > Macrouridae > Trachyrincus > Trachyrincus murrayi. Next base: position 11,414 of record OOFB01003795.1, read on the forward strand.
TTGAATCTAATCTAATAATCGAATCACCTCGTTTGCCTAGTATGTTTCCACACACAAGGAATTTGACCTGGTTCTTCGCTCTCTAACACAATACAACAAACAGAAATGAAGATCACGTATGTTTGTGTCCCGGTGGACAAACGGACTGATTATAGCTCCGGGAAACCGGACAAATAGTTTCTCCTCCATGTTCGCTAGAAAGTAGTGCTGGAGAAAATACAATCCAACTCTGCTATTGGTTGCTGCTTGAGCGTCGATGCTGCCAATTTGCATAAAGTAAAAATTACTTAAACTCTGTAGTGGAAAATATTGCCATGAGAAGACCCATACATGTGTCCTTGTATATTCTGTTGTATTAAGCAGTTGTTGTTTTGGGGTCAATTGACTCTGTTTCTCCCAGGTCTATTTATATCAGGGCCATATGGGGGTTGGAGACATAAAGGCTGTAAAGATGAGGCTAAGTAAGGTTGCAGGCGGTCTTTAGGTCGTAAACATGTTGATTTTAGTGTGCCTATATGTGGACGGGAAGAATATAACCATATAGGGGAAACGGGAAGAGTATAACCAGGGCTGAGAAACTGGAATCGGGAGACTTCTCTCCACGAGCTCTTAGAGTAAGCGTGGAAGAACTCTCGGCTAAAGCTTTGGTCTATTGTATTGTATTGTGTTGTATTATGTTATATTGTTATAATAAATAAGGAAGATATATTTTACAGATTCGGATGACTCTTTATGCACTAAACAGAGATAGTAAGGAACATTGACGGAGATTTCCACCACAACTCTCCTGGTCGCTCTGGATGTGGACATCGTGCCGCTCACCGCTGCTACGGTGACCGCCGCTCTTCGTTGCCAGCTCTCATTGAAAATGAATGGCTGCCGGCCGCTTTTGCTGCTCATGAATCTTTTGGTGTAACCGCACAGTTAGACTAATGTTCTAGTTATCGAGTGCACACACATAATTTCACAGTATAATCGAAAATGCTGAGGAAAAGACAGTACATCAAATATATAATATTTTTACAAACAAACTGTGCTTAGGGATCTGGCAAAAAACTTGCAGCTTCCTTGAACTGGAGGAAAAGGTTTTGAGGTGTTTATAAGTCTTAATTGCAACATATTTACATTATGCTTATGTAGAGGTGAGGAACGTTGAGAGGGATTCAAACCATCCCCCTACAGCTGTTGAGACCCTTTAGAATGAACAAGCTTCCTCTTCTTCATCTTGAAGAAATCTACAGAAGGAAAGAAAGTTTGGTTTGTTAGTTGGTCACAACCTATAAGTTAGTTCTGTCTCGACCACTGTTGTGTGTAGGCCTATCTGACATGACAGGCATGAAGCTGCCTGTTATTTGCTATACTTTAACGTTAAAAACATGTTTAACATTTAAATGACAGTTAGCAGCTTGTATCACATTACCAGGAAGTTTGACTTCCCTTATTCTGTGTTTTCAGCCCACAAAACCGACCTGTCATAGTGGCTTGTTTGCGTTTCTCAGCCAGCTGGACACTGTATCGCTCCCTGGTTGTCACCTCCAGGTACTCGTCCCCGGAGCCAGAGCTGCACGACTGTGGTGACCTCTCGCCCAACGACGACACGGGCGAGGACGAGCGATTGGCAGCATGCATCGTTGCCCTCACCGTGCGCCCACTGTAGAACGCCGGCACCTCCTCGTACCGTAGCTCCTCCCACTCCAGGACGGCGGTGGCGGCGTACTCAGGCCGGTCGCTCTGGAAGTCGAAGCCCCAGCGACCCTTAGCAATGTCCACGCTGACGGCAAGCAGCGTCTGGAAGTCCTGCTGCAGCTGGCAGTGGTCCACGGGGCCGAACAAGTTCCTCCGTACAGGGCCCACGGTCTTCAACCTCAGGGCATTCACGCCCCCCAGGCGGAATGCCTCCGACGCACACACCTCCGTGCTCACCACCGCTGCCTCCACCGTTGATTTGGCTTTTGATTCCATGACAATGTCCCTGTGAGCGAGCCACATACACACACACAAAAAAAGTAGAGGTTTAGTGTCGGGTCGGTTAACCTGGGGCCTATACTACGAAGCAGGATTTGGGGTTAGCATTTTTTAACCATTTGGGGTTAACATAACCTGCTCCAGAACAGGTTATGTTCGAGATAACACGTATAAAAGCACCGCCTACTGACCAATCAATTATCTTGGAAAATGGCATCACCATTCCTAGAAGCTCCCGTGGACCTCGTGCGCAAATAGTGAGAGGTTCTCTTAGGAAGGCAAGAGTTTTTAGAGACCAACAAAACCCGACGAGTATATATATGAAAGATATCGATTCTCAGTGGAGGGAATGGCTTATCTTTGTCAGCTTCTTGAGCCATATGTTGCCAGTGCGACATGTCAAAGTTTGAATGACTGGTTTGAATTATGTTTTTATTTGTTCTTTATTTGCTCCCAAGACCATTTAACATTGCCGGGGTTGCAGCTGAAAGAATAGGGCTAAAATTGTCTTAATTGGCTACATCTAAGCAACTAATTAATTGAATGGAATACACAATTGTAATCATAGTCAGATCTACTCTTGCCTTAATGATGGGGTAGTGATATTGATAAGCCTATTAACTTCATTAAGCATTCATACAGTTAGACATTTTTTGCCAACTTTCCAAACTGTGTTGCTTTTAGCCTGAATTATATTTTTAAATTCTTCATATTTGTTTAATATTATAGTTTGCCCATCTTGGGTCAAATTTGCTGCTTTGACCATGTAGACCAGGTCTATTCAATTAGCGGCCCGCCTTAATTTTTCTATGGCCCAAGCAAGTCCGGCAAAAAAAAATTCATAAATCAGGCTGGCATTTATTTATTTTGTTCTCTGCCGGACCTGCCCGTCCCGTCGGCCGGCCAATATCGCGGATAAGAGCAACGCTCCCCCTCCCCTCCCCGTCGGCCGGCCAGTATCGCGGATAAAAGTAATGCTCTCCCCCGAGTTGATAACCACAGTCGTGACACCGCTTGTGGTCCTTGGTATTTTAGCCCTATATGATGAAATAGGCATACACACTTGTGCCCTAACCTACGTAATTAAGCTGGAGATCAGGTAACAAAACTGACACCAAGGTTGAGGTCGAATAGTCTTTTTTGCTTAGGAAGGTTCCTAACTGAGTGAAATGACCTGGAAGTATCTACGTGGCAGCCATGAAAAGAGCTGGTCGAATTATCTAAATGCTAAGGAAATGTGCTTCAATGGTTCCTATCTTATCTCCTTTACCATTGGGTACACTGGACCATCCTTTACGAAAGGAAAGGAGATAATGCCGTCCCACAATTCCTTGCGGAAACAACATTTAAAGCGACGCACCATTCGGCCGTTCACAAAAACAAACGATCAACATGACCGACAAGGGAGCAGATCATCATGTAAACAATCATACTCATTGGGATTCATGTCGATAAATATGAGTGGACAGGAGGGTGAGCGTGAGCAACCATTCTCAATGTGACAACCATTTCATTTCACTTTTGTGACTGGTAGCCTATAGCCTTTTATTTCAATTCCAACCTTGGTAATCTGAAGTCATATTTTTCACTGGGTTGTCCACGTTTATATAGCCTGCATGAAACAACACGCACAGGGCGAAGTATCTAATATGCGCTTTTAGTAGTCCATTTTCGGAACATTGTAGTTTTACCACCACGGCAGACCCACGTCCATAACACCCGCCGTCGCATAATGACGTAGCCTGGTGTAAATGCAGTTGGATTGTATTAGCACCGCGGTTGTCTTTTCCTTAAAGGTGAAGGAAAAGTGGTAAGGAAAAGACATAGGACGTAATTTCTGGACTATTCTACCGCAGCCCAAATAAATATACTGGGACGTTTGAAGCCCACCTGCTCCCCGGGTCAGCAGACCAGAGGAAAGGGAGGGAGGGGGAGCAACAGTTTCACATCTCTAGAAATAGCCCCAAGACTTGACTGTCCAAATATTTCACCACACAGAATGTAGCGACCATGGCGATAAGTAGTGTTATAATTACAGCAAAGGTTCATTCCAAGTTCGTCTAATAGCCTAACTCTTTATTTCCAATACGATAAGTCATACAGGAATTAGACGTGGTTGAGGTAATATTTCACAGAAACGACAGGACGAACTACAACCAACGGACAGAAAATATGCAAACAACAAAACAAAGTTCGCAAATGAGCGACTACTTGTTTTGATCTAGTAGGCTAGCAATTGTTAACCCATCATATTATTTAATCAAATAATATTACAATACGTTAAATATAAGGCTACAATCGCAATATTATCTATACTGATGTTGTAACGTTGTTGCACCCGTTTGTTTCGGGCTAACATGCGGTAGGACTAGTAGGTAAAACATCTCCGAGTCGACGTTGTTTGCGGGGAAATAGTGGGCGCGGCGTGGTGATCAGGTTTCCACGGAGTTTCTGCTCTCGAAAACAACCAAAACAGACCTCGTCTCCGGACTCAACGTAAACAAACTCAGTGCGTTTAGGCCTATAGGAATACAACTTGGTGAAACGCGATGTCAAAAGCAGAAGAGGTTTCTTCCAGGGTGCTGAATGACGGAGTTAGTATTATATTTCTCTGATTGTAACTTAATGAGATGCGAATCAAACTCGGTCCACATATTGTCACACCAAGATTTACAACCGACAGGCAGTCAGAACATCTCGTTTTCGACGTTACGTCACCATGTCAACAGAATATAAGCCATCAAAACCTTTCCGCCCAGAAATTACATATGCCTTAATAAAGATGTTTCTCTTACCATCAGCTTCAAAACAAAAATAGCCAAACAAGTATCGACCGCTGAATAGTGAATTTCTTTTTTTTTCTTCCGATACAAGAAAAATTAATACGAGTTCTTGACAGCAAACATCCACGGAGAAACGAAGTTACGTTGAGTCCGCGTAGTAAGAGTTATTTGAGTCTCTGCGCCCGTCTCTATGCGATGTTTTGGAGCTGAGAAGCACAGGAGGGCGGGGCCCCGGGAGTGCACATGATCTCCTTCAAAACAATAGAACAACCCCCGCCTCTCGCTGCGGGGTCCACACGTTGAGGATCCCCGCGTGACACTGAATATCTAGGCCTGCACTAATTTACCTCTAGGGGGTCGCGGCATCGCTTATTTAAATCATTTTTTTGGTTTTGCATTCTGCAAAAATAATAAATGTGCATTTTCCCGCTACTTTGCCTTATTATGATCTAAATATAAAATAAGTTACAGTTCTGAGTTCTGCTGGTTACTGTGCGAGGCGCAAGCTGCGGCTCTAGCCTACAACCACAACTTGTTGCTTCGCACCACCTTTGCGCCTGCGCGTCCTTTCCCGCACATACTAAGAAGTAGATCAAATGTCTAGGCATCGACAGCCATTTCCCCTTCTCCCTCTCCACTGTGACACATTCCTGTGCTCGGCTTGCACCACGTTCCGTTTTGGCGACGCGCCCACCACCAGTCACGTTGAACTGCAACGTGATCGACAGGGAGGGCCTCTCAGCTCTCCCCTTAGCGCTTGTTTTTTATTTGAGAGAAGTCAGACACACACACACACACACACACACACACACACACACACACAGTGTTACTGCATCTTAAAAGTGATCAAATCACTAACTTCTCTATTCGAAATTATGACATACTTAAATACATTTTGTGATTGCTTGATTTCTTATCTAGTCACCTGTATGTGGTAAGTAGTCAACAATGATGGATGCTGTTCCAGAGATGAAGAATAGCACATTGGTGATTTAACAGGGAACACCTAGCTCTGATGCAACCACATAAAAAGTATGTTAATTTGTGCCCCATGTTACGCTACTACGAAATGTTTTTGGGTTAGAAAATAAATAAATAAAATATATTCATATTTTACATGCATTTTACACTCTGACATAATGACGTGTGATCAGGACATTTATTATTATACTACACATTTTGTCATTGCATATTAAACACATCACGCCTTATCCGTATTCACACTGAGTGCCGAGAAAGGCCTACCGGTACTTATCTCCATAAAGCGGAATTTCTAGTCGCGAGATACGCCGTTCGTGATGTGTGCGGACAGTCTATGGAATCAAATTAGAGTCAAAAGTATTGCAGTTGTGTATCATATCAGAATGTGTATCACCATATCTGAATGTGTGAAAACATTTTGTATGAATACATTCAATTGTGTGAATGCGTAAAAACGTTTTGAACCACTGAATTCAAATTTTTGAATCCATAAGGAGATCTGTAGCTGCGCATGACATTTTATGAACAAATGAAAAAGATTTGCAGACATATTTTACAACATGTGAGTGCATAAAGAAGATTTGCACAAAGTTCACACAGAACTGAGTTCCAGCTACGCATCAAATCTATGAGTACGAACCAAACCTACGGGCAAATACTTTTGACACACATTTGACGCTTCCGGCTGAATAGCCAATGGGGATGCTCAGATTAACATATAATTTGCTGCATGACTATCCAATCAGGAATATCATTTCACTATCCAATCACGGATCCAGGGGGCGAGCCTTCTTTGCTCTGAGTCTGTGGCTGCAACCGAACAAAAATCGGAGCACCGAGACGAAAAATATGTTCCTAACGTTAGCTAATTACGGGAAGGGTACGTGAATGATAATACTGTAATGTCTGCCTGAAGAATGACGCGCAGACATGAGTTGCCGTCTCACACTCACGGTACTTTATTGTATAACCGTCACAGCGCAACACCTGTGTGTAACTCAAGAAACTTCAAGAGACTCTCCCACCTAATCCCTGCAGGTCCGCCCTCCCCCCTCCGCCAATCCGCAGGCCCCCATGAGTACCCGCCTCCATGCAAGCCCCGGGTTGGCGGAGAGCAGAGTGACGGCCAGGCCGACCAATGACAGGGTCGCTACATTACCCCCCCCTGTACAAAGTCCCTCGCCCCGAGGGACGAACAAATCCTCTTCCCCCAGACCCGCTAAAAATCCTTCATTTCCCATCCTCCTAAGCTTAAACCCGTGAACATTTCTGGCATTTACCAACACCCCCCAAAGTGACAAGTCCCTGCCCAACCCCAACGTACACAATGCAAAAGAATGCAATAAACCCAACTAATGGTCTGGACCAACTGTAAACTTGACTTTTGTCTAACCAACCACAAAAAAACAGCCGAAAGGCAAACACAATCACAGTACATCGTCTTTTTTTTTAAATAATTTTTTTTTACATGAGAAACAGGGCCAGAGGTTCCAGAACTTGACCCATCGTGGGAGCACAACCCTCAGCGTTGGCTCATCTTAAAGTCTTTGTTCATGAACTTCTTCACAGCTTCTCACCCCCAAGGGACCAGACAAAGTCCCTGAGGTGGTCTGGGGGCCTTCCCTGCCTGCGCGGCCGTGTCACCTGGAGTGTTGGCGACAAGGGGCCCAATGCAGGGAATTCAGGTGCTGGGGAAAGGGGAACAGACGAGGGGGCTGAGTCAACAGTCACCGGGGCCCCCTGTGGTACCCATGACAGGAGGGCAGGGAACGGCCCAGGTTGGGGGGGGGAAGGGCAGGGTGAGGATACCGGTGCCCCCTGAGCGTGGGGGAAAGAGCCCCCTCTGTAAGGAGCCAGTCTGTCCCTGTGCAATGCCACCCTCCGTCCCTTGGGAGGCAGCTGCACCCTGTAAACCACCTCCCCCAACCTCTCCAGAACACGGCAGGGCCCTGCCCACTTGCTGTCGAGCTTAGGGCACCGGCCCTTCTTCCTCTGTGGGTTGTAAACCCAGACTAGCTCTCCAGGCAAAAAGTGTCTGCCTTGAACCCTCACGTCATAGTTACGTTTTTGCCTCACACCGGCACTCTGTTGCTGCCCTTGGGCAAACATGTGGGCTGACTCAAGGCGGTCTTGAAGCCTCCTGGCATACTCAAGACCGGGGGGAACGTCTGGGGAATCAGGTGGCCGGCCAAAAGCCAACTCTGCCGGGGTGCGCAGCTCTC
>OOFB01003825.1:2141-21860 GCA_900323305.1 Trachyrincus murrayi
CAGGAGGCTGCTACCTCCAGTTATATATACACTGTAGCACTGGTTATACATACATGTATGAGGCTGTAGTGTCATATGAAAGAGGCTGTAGTGTAGAGGCTTGTTATAGTGCCACACACACACACACACACACACACACGCACGCACGCACGCACGCACGCACGCACGCACGCACGCACGCACGCACGCACGCACACGCACACGCACGCGCGCACGCGCACACGCGCACACGCACACACACGCACGACAAGGCAGGTGGACCGGGCGGGACCGGTAGACAAACAGGCAGGTAGACCAAGCAGTTAGACCAGGCGGGACCGGTAGACAGGTATACCAGGCAGGTAGACAGGTAGGCCAGGCAAGTAGACCGGGCGGGATTGGTAGACAGGCAGGCAGGGATACCAGGCAGGTAGACAAGACAAGTAGACCGGCCGGACCGGTAGACAGGCAGGCAGGTAGGCCGGCCGGGACCGGCAGACATACAGTAGGTAGACGAAGACAGGTAGGCAGGCAGGCGAGCAGGTGGGTAATGGAGAGTGGATCTACATAGTAGAGATCAGGTTAGTCATCAACTACTGCAAAAAATACATTAACTATAACAATGTCAACAGAGCCAAGACGTAACTAACTGGGTTAGTATAAACAACAATCTGGCGATAACTGGATGGATAGCCGGGATTTAAATACTGCGTGCTGATGAGGAGATTAACCACAGGTGTGTGAATGCTGATCAGGGGAGGTAATTGGAATGATGAGCTGGAACCGATGACACGCCCACCAACACATGCAACACAAGACAGACAAGACAGACAGGGAGAGACGGAGACTAGCTGCCACTAGGTGGCAGAAGTTGACGGTGTGACAAGGCTGTAGTGTGGTATGAACGAGGCTAAAGAGGCTTCATGTGAAGTTCATACTGACCTTCCTCTGACAACATCAAAGACTCATCCTCACTCACACCCTCCTGTCTTCACTCCTTCACGTTTCTTCAGCTTCACATTATTTTAACTTCCTTCCTCAGCTTTTTGCTCTCTCCTGTCCTGTCCCATGCCTCGTGGTGACGATGTCACCTCAAACAGCACCGTGGCTATTCATGTGCAGGTGTGTGTGTGAATTATATTACTAATATTAATATTTTCAATAGAATACAATGGAGAGCAAGATAGTCTAGTGGTTAGGGTGTTTGACTCCTGGTTGTATGGTTCTGGGTTCGATTCCCCAATGTCCACACTCTACCTGTAGGCATCCTTGAGCGAGATGCCCTCACCTCAGACTCTATCTGCTTATTAATGACCTGTCTGTAAGTTGCTTTGGATAAAAACGAAATAGTAAAATAAGATATTGGCGCTTCCATTCATTCAGAAACAGTGCTGAACAGTACTCGTTCTCAACGGCTTCATCTCTGATACCAGTCTGAGCTAAACAGATGCAGTGGTAACCTTTTCAAGTTAATTGCGTTAGCTGCCAGCGGCCCCAGGAAATAGCTTAAAGCTTTAAATGGAACCGAGACAGTCATGAGGATTTGGTGATCGATAAAACCCTGAATGTCCCAAACCCTGTCACACTTTATCAGCTGCTCTGTTTCAACTGTGTTTTCCTATCTGTGTTGCTGATGTCCGATTATTTAAAATGTTCAGAACTGTACTAATTCTGTTTTGATGTGTCCTTTCTCTATCAATCGTCTTTAAAAAAAAAAAAAAAAAACGTGGCGCAGACACAAAAATAATTCAAATCCTATGAAAATAAAATGGCACTTAATTATATGCCGTCATGTGACATCACGCTGACATCACACTAACATCACGTCACATCACACTGATTTTATGTGACATCACATAACGTCATGTGACCTGGTGGTAATAAAACCCTGGGTTGCAGTCAAATTGTCTTTTTTGCTTAGGAAGGTTCCTAACAGTGAATTACCCGGAAGTGGCAGCCATGATATGAGCTGGTCGAACTCTAAATACTAAGGAAAGGTGCTTCAACGCTTCCTATCTTATCTCCTTTAGCATAGGGTACAGTGGACGATCCTGTCGTGATTCAGATGGAGGTAGGACCCAAAATGCAGACCACACCGATGAATGACGTAGCAGACGGGTTTATTTGTAGAATCTCGTAGACAGGGTAAACCGGACAGGACCGGTAGACAGGCAGGGAATCGGCAACCAACGTGATAGTCAAACAGGCAGGGGTTCATCAACATGCGGGGTAGTCAGACAGGCGGGAGGTCGGCAACAGGCGGGGTAGTCAGACAGGCGGGAGACCGGCAGCAGGCAGGGTAGTCAGGCAGGCGGGAGATCGGCAACAGGCAGGGTAGTCAGACAGGCGGGAGATCGGCAACAGGCGGGGTAGTCAGACAGGCGGGAGATCGGCAACAGGCGAGGTAGTCAGGCAGGCGGGAGATCGGCAACAGGCAAGGTAGTCAGACGAGCGGGTAAACGAGAGAGTAGAGTCAGGAGAAACAACAATCTGGCGAAGAGTAGTTGGAGAGCCGGGGTAGATATACTGCAGGGAGTGATGAGTGATGAGAAGCAGGTGTGGAGGGAAGGCAGGACCCGGAAGCGACGCCACGCCCCCACAAACACATGGGGATAGACAGACACGGAGACAGACAGGGAAGGAAAAAGACGTAGGGAAAACTAGGACCGGGGCTGGGGCCGTGACAGATCCTTTACGAAAGGAAAGGAAATAATGCCGTCCCACAATTCCTTGCGGCAGCAACATTTAAAGCGACGCACCAGTCGGCCGTTCACGAAAACAAACGATCAACATGACCGACAAGGGACGCAGATCATCATGTAAACAATCATACTAATTCATGTCGATAAATATGAGTGGACAGGAGGGTGAGCATGAGCCACCATTCTCAATGCGACAACCATTTCATTTCAATTTTGTGACTGGTAGCCTATATTCCTTTTTTAAATTTAAAATCAAACCTTGGTAATGAAGTAATATTTTTCACCGGATTGTCCACATTTATAAAGCCTGTATGAACCAACATGGTAAGAACACACAGGGCGAAGTATCTAAGATGCACTTTTAGTAGTCCATCTTCGGAACTTGTAGTTTCACCACGGCAGACCCACGTCCATAACACCCGCCGTCGCATAATGGCGTAGCCTAGTGTAAGTGCACTCGGATTCTCTTTGCACCACGGGTTGTCTTATCCGAAGTCCTTATAAATTCTCCTTCACATCTTTCCTTGACCTCATGATGTTTTCCATAAAGGTCAAGGAAAGAGGTTAGGAAAATTCGGAAAACGTAATTTTTTGACTATTCGACCGCAACCCCGGTCTGACTCGTGTGTCGGATGTCGTCATGTGACATCATGTGGTGCCACGTCACATCACACTGAAGTCATGTGACCTCAGGTGATAGATAGGGTGATAGGGCGGTGATAGAACCCCGGTGTGACTCACTGGTGTGGCGGATGTCGGGGGCGTGGTGATGGTGTTGTCCGTGGGGCTCCACCAGTCCTTCCTCCAGGTCCAGCTGGTGCTCATAGCGCTTGTGGTCCTGATGCTGCGGATGTTGCAGGGGTCTCTGGTGGCCGTAGCGCCGCTCACACTCTGGGTCCGACGTCTCGCAACTTGACTGCTTGCGTCTGTACCCCCGAGGCACCGGGACGTCGATGTAGATGGACTGGTGGTCTGGGAGGAGACATCACCACGGTTACCACCACATTCATTCAGTAGCTGTGGCTTTCTTCACAAAACCTGCTGTCTCAAAACGTGAATACTGGGTTCTATTCCGACCTGCGGCCCTCTGCTACATGTCATCCCCTCTCTTTTTCAACCCACTGTCCTGTCCAGGAAAACTAGAGAACACATAAACCTTCCAGTCTTAAGTTGAGATTTGAAATCACTAGAATATACAAGTGATCATCATCATTCCTATCAATAAATTCATTTGAGTCATTTGAGGGCTTTTTTTTTTTTTTACTGTGGAGTGTGTGTTGTTGGTGGCTGATTTAAGCAGCCTCACCTGGCCTGAGTCAGACTGAGGCTGCCAGGTTAAACCAGGTTAAACCTGGACGAGCCCTGCCACATGCCATCTACAGTGGCTTTTCAGGGCTCCTCCAACAGCAGGACACAGGCAGATGATGATGGTTAAACCGGTTTATTGCAGAGTTTGAGATTGTTTGAACAAGCAGAGCATGTGGTACGTGCTGACATGCTAGCGCTCCTCCTGAGTGTGTGTGGTGGTGGCTGGTTTAACCTGTGGGCCTTGATTGGCCAATGCCCCACAGGTGTGCAGCCTCACCCAGCCCCAGAGTCTAACCAGTCTGACTCGGGCCAGGTGAGGCTGCTTAAACCAGCCACCAACAACACACACTCCACACTTACTTTTTGAACTAACTTAACTTATCAAACATCACTACCATGGTTCATTAGATTGATTTAAATATTTTATTGATTGTTGACTTAATTTGAGAAACGTTGTTGCCCCATTGATAAAAAGTACAGCTATAGTAAAACATGGCCTTCTGCAGAGCTAAACTTCCTCCATGTGTGTTTGAAAAGTCATGAGTTCACAGTTTTCTACTGAATGGTTAACGCCAGACAGAAAATCTGTTTTCTTGAACGCTTGAGTAATATCCAATAACATAAATATACAGTCGAATTAGATCTGTTATTAATCGCTCCTGCTCCAAGATACACGATGCATTTTAAACATTATTCATTCATTATGTTCATTATGTTCCCTGTCGCTTTACTAAATACTCTCATCACACTGTTGTCTGTCTTAAAATTTACTTGACTTGGACTGTAGGGCTGTGTGCTGCTAACCAGGTATACACACACACACACACACACACACACACACACAGCAGGTAGATACATACACACACACACACACACACACACACACACAGCAGGTAGATACACCACACATACACGCACACACACACACACACACACCAAGTAGATACACCACACACACACACACACACACACAGCAGGTAGATACACCAACACACACACACACACACACACACACACACACACACACACACACACACACACACACACACACACACACACACACACCAAGTAGATACACCATACACACACACACAGCAGGTAGATACACCACACACACACACACACACACACAGCAGGTAGATACACCACACACACACACACACACACACACACACACAGAGACAGACTCAAACACACTCAGACATGCGCGCACGCGCCCACCCACGCGCACACGCACACACACACACACACACACACACACACACACAGCAGGTAGATACACCACACATACACGCACACACACACACACACACACCAAGTAGATACACCATACACACACACACAGCAGGTAGATACACCACACACACACACACACACACAGCAGGTAGATACACCATACACACACACACACACACACACATAGATACAGACTCTCTCTCACAGACACACACACACACACACACACAGCAGGTAGATACACCACACACACACACACACACACACACACACACACACACACACAGAGACAGACTCAAACACACTCAGACATGCGCGCACGCGCCCACCCACGCGCACACGCACACACACACAGACAGACTCACCCTCCTCTTCCTCGTAGTGAAGATGGGAGATTCCCGCCCCTCCGTCTCCATGGTCCATGCTGTCATGGAAACAAGAAATACAAGTCCTTAGACAGCGTGCACGTACCTGCTGTCACGTGTGTGTGTGTGTGTGTGTGTGTGTGGGGTCAGCGTGGTGGCAATCTATCAGGCGATAATTAAAACCGAGCCGATGAGTCGATGGCAACCAGCACGGTTACACGGTTACACACCGCGCACGTGCGCACCCTCCAGGGACGTTTAACACATCACCCTCCTCCTCGCCTCCTCCTCCTCCTCCTCTTCCTCATTCTTCTCCTCCTCATCCTCGTCATCTTCATCATGGCCTTCATCCTCCTCATCATCAGCTTGTGATAGACGTAAAAAACATATCTATGGCCTCTTGCACACCAAGCCTTAGCCGAATCATACAGCGATGATAAAAAACTGGGCGACCAATAGGGTAGGCCTGTAGATGACCACGTGACCCTGCTGCTGTTTACATGACGTAACAACATGGCAGCAGAAAAGTGTGTCCACCTGGTGTGCAAAACTCTCCGGACCTGGTGTGCAAAACTCTTTAGCATGGAGCCGCGTACAAACAAGACAAACTGACAAACATTTCCATACAAGCGTGATTACATGCTGCATTCCTGCCTAGGCTTCCCTTGAGCCACTTTATAGTTATGTGTATTTTATATATTACTATTTATTTTATTTTCTGTTGTAACCAACAGAAAATAAAATAAATAGAGATATAAATACACAGTCCTTTCCATTTTGAGCAGAGCACTTTCGACAGAAACACTGTCCCTGGGGATTATAAATGTAAGTATTCTGAATCTAAACAGACAGCTATAAAAAATATAAATCTTAAAGTGGGTTAAATTGAACTGACCCCAGCTGACTAATTACTCATATTAATTGCTAAATAGTAGTCATTATAATACAATGATTCATGTTTAGTAATGGCAACAGTCACCCAATAGATGAAATCGTATTATATAATCTTACGGCATCTAATTTAATGTATTTAAATTATAATCAAATCGAATCATCATATTCAAAACAAACACTAATCATTCACCAATCATAAGAGGCATTTCGATTGAGCCATGCAGCCTACTAAAGTATCATTGAGTTCATTTAGGAACTGTGTTCTAGTAAATATATATATATAAATATATAAATAAATATATATACCGAGTTCATCATTGAGTTCATTTAGGAACTGTGTTCTAGTAAATATATATATAAATAAATATATATATATATATATATACTGTATATACCAGACGATATTTACAACGATTCTCATTTGCACACCTCTGCTCTGGATAACCAAAGACTGCTCGCTATTTGGAAGTTTGGAAATAAACAGTTGAAATGCAAGGAAGAGAGAGAGAGAGAGAGCGAGAGAGAGAGTTGTTTCCTGTCTCTGTAATTAGTTCTGTCACATCGGTGTCCTTCACACCCAGTGGACAGCTAGAAACTGATCGATGGGCCTACCAGGGTACCCCCCCCCCCCACACACACACACACACACACACACTCGTGTGTGCCCTTTTCAATTATTGAATCAAAATGCTATAAAAATACCACTGCACAAAATGGTTTACAGGATAGACCTGAATTCAAATATCTTTCTTATCAAAGCAATTAAAGATAAATTTAAAGTGAAAACATCTGAAACCATCAACAAACTCATCCAACTTTTAGCAAATGGATACACAAAATTGTGACCTTTAGCACTTTAGTCAAATTCTTGTCTATAAATGTCTTCATCAAATCCATGCTGATTCAAATTCAGTTGTCATACAAAAAACCCAATACATGAATTACAACAGAGTGAAGTCAGACTTCTAAAACATCTACAACAAACAAAGTATAAAGTAACAAACAGTGGGAGTTGATTAAATGAACCCAAAGTGACTACGACTCTTTTAAACTTGAACAATACATCAAGCCACACATGGAGTTGAGTCTAGTAGGGACGTTATTTGCCCAAGAGCACTGAGACAGAACCAAACATGAACCAAAAGAAGAGGTATTCAGCCTGTCAGGATGTTCTTACCTGGTTTACTGCTCTGCTAATACGGTGAGGAGAAGAAATAGAGTCCCTGGGTGGGGCGCGTCAACAGAAACATGCCAGAGGAAGTGAGGGTTTAAAGTAGAGAACCAGGTACAGGACCAAGAGCTGCGCTACACTTTCTGACAATCTAACTCTCTCTGTTATAATCAGTCTCTCTTTCTCTCACTCTCTCTCTGTATAATCAGTCCCTCTTTCTCTCACTCTCTCTCTGTTGTAATATGTCCCTGTAATCAGTGATGATTCGTTATGGTTGGATAATGGCCAAACTGGAAATCAACAATGGGCTTCGGGGCAGGGGGGGTTTCTCTAAAGTATGGCTGGTGTCACCCAATAGGAGTGACCATATACCAGCTGATCGATACGGTGCAGCACCATGGAAAAAGTCATACAGAGTCGGATGTGGAGCTCAACATATAGGAGGCCAGTTTTTATCATCATCGTGACTTTCTTGTCACTATGTCATTAAGGATCAGATAGGTGTGAGGGCATCTTGCTCAAGGGCGCCTACAGGTAGGCTGTGGATATTGGGGATCGAACACAGAACTTTTTGGCTGGGAGTCAAACACCATAGCCACTATCGTTCCCCCTGACCTCTCAACATTAATCATCATCATCATCATCTAAAAAACACAAACTTTCTTAAAGGATTCATATTCTTAAACTTCCTTGGGCTGAAATGAGCTGGGGTATTCTTCTTATTCTTCTTCTTTTAATAAAAGCATGCTGCATGCTCTTAAAATGGATAATAAAACAGGAATCCAATGGAGCAGAGACATCTCTCAGTGGGCATGGCAGTAACTCCCCAAGTCCCTGGTTGGTAGTACGAGCACACTGTAAAGAGCTTGTGACCTCTGGTTGGTCTCCTTAAGAGTGATCGATGACCCGAGGTAAGGGAGGTTCAGAGCAGTTTGAAGTCCATTGATTTCCATTGTTTTAGAAAGCATTTGGTTGGCTAGAGACACAACACTCAGGAAGAAGTACATGTGTGCACTGGGCTAGAGACACAACAATCAGGAAGAAGGACATGTGTGCACAGACACAACACTCAGGAAGAAGGACATGTGTGCACTGCCTCTCAATACGCTATTTCTCTATTCATGATTCACTGGTGACGTCGGCTCTGGTGGTGGTGAAGTAAAGACAACAACACATGGGGGCAGGATAGTGTAGTGGCTAGGGGGGACTTCCAGGGAAAAGGTTCTGGGTTCCATCCCCAATGGCCGCAGTCCACCTGTAGGCATCCTTGAGCAAGATGACCCATAATGCCTACCTACTCCTTAATGACCGGTATCTGAATTCACTGCAAGTCACTTTGGATAAAAGCTTATATGCGAAAAAGATTCAGACTCAGATTTCACGTAATGGATTCTGAATCCAAATGAAAGTGAGTGAAAATATGCCGCCTTAATACATCCTCCCAACACTGGATGACATCCTTCCCAGGCTTGCCAGCTCAAAGATGTTCTCGCTGCTGGACGATGCCAGTGGCCTCTGGCAAATACCTCTGGACAAGGAAACTGTGAAACTCACCATCTTCATAACACCATTTGAAAGACCACAAAGGCACTGCAGCCTACATGGATGACATAATCGGCGAGACACCAGATGTGCATGAACAATGTCAGGTGTTGAGGACCTTACTCAAACTCAATGAAGTGTCTTCTGAGACAAAAACGAATCCAGTTCCTGGGCCACATTGTAGATGAACATTGCATTAGGCCTGACCACAGGAAAGTAGAGGCCATAGGAAACATGCCAGCTCCACAAAACCACACAGAGCTGGAGAGAATATTGGGCATGATCCATTATCTAGGTCAGTACTGACCCAGCTTAGCTGACGTCACACACTCAACAATCTCCTGAAGGCTAGCGCTGTGTGGGTGTGGGGCCTGGGAGAAAGCATTCGCAACGCTCAAAACAATGATTTCAAATGCACCTGTTCTGGCCAGTTCTGTCACCAGACCGACAACCGTGTAGAGTAGTGTAGACACGAGCAGCTATGGACTTGGCGGCGCCGTCCTTCAGGACCACGACGGAGAACTCAGACTTGTCGCATACTGCTCCACGCTGACCAGCACGGAAAACCAGGTACGCGCAGATCGAAAAAGAGTGCTTGGCTTCAGTCTGGGCATGTGAGAAGTTTGCAATGTACTTGTACGGCCTAGAACCATGTGCGACTCACTCATTGTTTTCTGGAAAGCATCATGGCAATCTCAGGGGTCATGCGCCCGACCTAGCGACACGCACAGTGTCTTAACGCATAATTTTTTTCAACTCGTAGGCGGAAGTTCTCCTGCTAAAACGGGGGTTTACTTACCATTAAAGTTTAATTTTTCCATCGTCTTTGATACCCCATCCCCCCCTCCACCCCCAGTGAAATGGATCAGACCAAAGGAATCTAACAGATTGGTATAAATCTTTTAAATACAAATAAACAACTGGAAAACTCACAAAATATCTTTGATTTTTCTTTGATTCCACAGTTTGGAGTGAAGACCACAGCCGGTGTCAACTCCAATTCTGTTTCTTTTTAGAATCGATTCTTAGAATTGACGACGTGATGGAATCGAGCCTAAGAAATACCTCCCCCCTGCTTCTTTGAGTCTCAGTCCACAGAGGGGGACTATTCTCTGGCTGCTCCCCTGTGTTAGGAGGATGAGTCTTGTATTGTTGGAGTCACTGAACACACACCATCACTGAAAATGTCAATTACCTTCAGGGAGAATGACTTTCATTTTCTCTTCAGAAAGGAGAAGATTGCAACAATGGCCCCTGATCTCATCTGATGTCCGGCGGCTATGGGCATGCTAAGCTAATAGTACTGAACCTTTAATACAGATACCAGACATGCCAAGTCTCTCTCTCTGTTGCAATGCAAATAACAAACACTGTCACGTGTAGAGACGTTACAGTACTGTTTATCCTTCTGTCTGGGTCTTTGTTTAATTCCTCTTAATCTGTGAAACATGGGAATGTTTGTTCGTTTGTTTACAGACTGCTTGCTCACCAAATCCTTGTTTCAGATGAATTTGTTCCTCTCTAGTGGATAGGAATGTTGCCATTTGGACATTCATACATCCAAACAGCTAACAAACACAGTTTTTTGATTAACAACCACAAGAACATTTCTTCAATGAATCAAAGATCCGCTATGGTTAAGAGTGGCCAATCATGAATTAGCAACATGATGCAGGTTGTTATTCCAACCAATCAGGGCACCTGGTGAAATAAGTGATTATTCCCCGCCCCCTCCTTTGGAAGGTGCTGATTATTTAAATCAGTCTGGCATACAATTAAGACCTCCACACTCTTGGCCCTCCAAGGCATCTGATTGGACATCTTGAGATTGATGACATATTAAAAAATGAAACTTTTGCAAGTGGGTCGTTTTAACTGCAACCCAACTGCTAAAGTGATTTGGTGTCATTTAAATGAAAAACCTTAGAGCAAGCATGAGACCTTGAGATAGAAGAAGAGGGATCCTCCATCCAGGGATGGCTAGGAGTGCAATAGGTGCCCAATGGACAGACATATGGTTGAAAAATATCAATACAAATGTTCAAGTTTGAGACTAAAGAAACTAAAGGTTATCTAAAATGATGACGAAGTGATGAGAATATATGGTTGATTCCAGTCACAATACGAGCACATTTAATTTCTCACTAAAACATTCTGCTGACAGTACAGGATAAATCCACGTCTTCTACCATCACTGGGAGCTCCTGGGTTCTGCTAGCTCAGGTATTTCTCACCTGTCTTTGCCTCGGCACCCAGGGAGGCACCTACTGTGAAATGGATTGCTCATTGCTCTGCCAAACTCCAAAGCTACAGAGACGATGGCTTATTTAATCAAGAGTACATATAGACTCCACACACACACACACACACACACACACACACACACACACACACACACACACACACACACACACACACAGAGACAAGAAACTCCTGATAGGCAGCAGCTTTAATTCAATTAAGGTTGATACCACAGATGAAAAGCTTTTTCATTTATTA
The DNA here is from genome assembly GCA_900323305.1 of Trachyrincus murrayi. NCBI lineage: Eukaryota > Metazoa > Chordata > Actinopteri > Gadiformes > Macrouridae > Trachyrincus > Trachyrincus murrayi. The sequence continues at coordinate 13,838 of OOFB01003825.1, forward strand.
GGTTGTAAAGGGGGGTTGAAGCAGCTTGGTGAAAGCCCTCCAGAATATGCTGAATAATAACCTAATTTAAATGCAAAGTAATTGGGATTGATGATTGATTGACGATACGAAGGCTACTATTGTGTGAGTTTGGTGTCCAGTGAATTCAAGTGACGGAATGGGGCTGTACTGCTCGGTCCACTGGACCGGATCTGAAGCACCCTTTCAGGTGAGGTTGGTCATGGGACTGGTAAGGTCAGAGAAGGTGGGGATGAACCGCTTATAATAACTAGCCAGTTCCAGGAATGCCCTCACCTGCTTTTTGGTCTCAGGCCGCGGACAGGCTGCGATAGCCTCAGTCTTATCCACCTGCGGGCGCACCTGCCCACCACCTAAGTGGTACCCCAGATACCATACTTCCCTCCGTCCAATTACACACTTGTTTGGGTTGGCCATGAGCCCTGCCCGCCTCAGTGACTCAAGGACTGCCGCCACCTGCTGAATATGCCGCCACCCGCTGCCAGGTGTCACTATGAATGATGACATCATCAATGTAGGCAGCCGCATATTCAGTGTGCGGCCAGAGCATCCGATCCATGAGACGCTGAAACGTGGCAGGGGCCCCGAACAACCCAAAAGGAAGTGTCTTAAACTGGTACAACCCATACGGAGTGGAGAAAGGATCCTGGATCCTTGGATCCTGGAGATAAGGGAATCTGCCAGTAGCACTTGGTTATATCCAGTGTTGGAAAACAACGAGCCGTGCCTAACCGATCCAGGAGCTCGTCGACGCGAGGCATTGGATATGCGTCAAACTTTGACACACTATTCACCTTGCAATAGTCAACACAGAAGCGAATAGACCCATCGGACTTGCGGACCAGCACGATGGGGCTAGACCAGCCACTGTGTGACTCTTCTATTACCCCCATTTCCAGCATGGCCTTTAATTCATCCTTCACAATTTAGCGTTTATGTTCAGGTCATCTATACCGCCGCCACCTATCAGTCACGGCGGGGGACGTCTCAATACGGTGATCAATGAGCGAAGTGCGGCCCGGCAGAGGAGAGAAGATGGTAGCAAAACGGTGCTGCAACTCGGCGACCTCAGCTGCCTGACGAGGAGAAAGGTGTCTCTCACAGGGGACCGGGGTGGATTGGTTCGATTTTGGGACCTCCGGTCGCAGCTCACCCCCCTGAATTACTGACGTCGCCAGCGCAACCGGGCGCACTTCATTCCAGAGTTTTAGGAGATTGAGGTGATAGATCTGTGCTGCCCCCCGCGCAACCTCATAGTCGACGTCCTCAACCCGCTGTGTAACCACAAAAGGCCCTTGCCACTTAGCGAGTAACTTTGAGCTGGACGTAGGAAGCAATACAAGCACTTTATCTCCCGGTGCAAATTGTCTCAGCCGAGTACCTCTGTTACCCCGCTGCTGACGTTCCTGGGCCTGGAGCAAATTCTCTCGTGAAATCTGACCAGTGCATGGAGTTTTGCTCGCAGGTCTATGACGTATTGAATCTTGTTTTTGCTGGTGCTTGGACCTTCCTCCCAGTGTTCCTTAATTAGGTCCAAGACACCCCTAGGCCGCCTACGGAACAGTAACTCAAATGGGGAAAACCCTGTGGAGGCCTGAGGAACCTCCCGAACTGCGAAGAACATAGGGTCGAGCCATTTATCCCAATTGCGACTATCTTCGTGCACGAACTTGCACAGCATGGACTTTAACGTCTTGTTAAAGTGCTCCACCAGACCGTCTGTCTGGGGACAGTACACGCTGGTATGAACTGATTTAACCCCAAGTAGCCCATAAAGTTTGCAGAGTGTACGTGACATAAACGATGATCAGATTCTGATCAGTCAGAATCTCTTTAGGGATTCCAACTCGGGAGATTAGTTGAAACAGTGCCTGTGCTGCGCTCGTCGCTGAGATAGAGCATAGTGGAACTGCCTCGGGATACCGGGTTGCATAATCAACAATGACTAATACAAATCGGTATCCCTGTGCGCTGTGGTCTAATGGCGACAAGATCCATACCAATGCTCTCGAAGGGGCTCTCGATTAAAGGGAGTGGGCGCAACGGTGGGTGGCCGGAGGGTTTACCAACTGACACTAGCGACAGGACGCACACCACGACGTACGTCCGCGTAAATGCCGCAGCCTAAGTGACCAGCCATCGGGTGATGAGCCCCATCACCGATGATAACAGCACTCAAGTCATTATCACAATCGTTGTCATAATCACGGTGTATTACAACATAGGCACATCCTCCATGTTGAGTTAATACTGGCTGCGCCACTATTTCCCTCCCACATCTTGGTCGTTTACGTGCGGCAGTCACTCAGAAACACAAGAAGAGGGCTTTCATACCAGAGGAGAAAACCACCGTGTTTGTGTGGATGGGAAATACTGCATCCATGGCTAGGCTTTATTAAGCCTACTAGAAGAGTAGGCTACATAGGAAGGAAATAGGAATGACGTGTGAAACCGAGTGTAAATGTGGTGTGAGTGTGAGGATGGTCTCTCTTCAGGCTTCAGTAGTGACTGATAGTTTCTCAACTAAGCGTCAGGGTTTTATGAATAAGCAAGTTAGTGCACAGAGGTGGCCGTGAAGTGCAAATCACGACAAATAGGAAAACACAACAACAAATTAAAAAACACAATGGCAAATAGGGAATCACAACAGCAAATCAAAAACCAGACAAATTGTAAATCAAATTAACAAAAGAGAAAACACGAGAAATCAGAAAACACAACAACAAATCAGAGATAACAACGGCAAAACAGAAACCACAAATCAGAAACACAACCACAAATCGGAAAACACAACGACATTAACTCCTACCGGAAAAGGTGGGTGCCTATCGACAAGGATTTTGTTAATTTGATTTGCAATTTGTCATTGTTTTGCCGTTGTGATTCCCTATTTGTCGTTGTCATTTCCTATATGCTGTTGTGTTTTTTCATTTGTTGTTGTGTTTTCCTATTCGTCGTTGTGATTTGCACTTCAGGGCCACCATACAGAGGCCTACAAGTGAGTTGAACAATCTTCACTCACATTAAGAACAGCACTCACTCACAGCACATTTCCACAATTCTGTCGAAACAAAAGCAACATTCAAGCAACTTCAATTTCAGTAGACAAATTCTGTTTTATTGACAAGACCAGCAGTGTAGACACAAGGCATGAGCCGGGTTAGACGCTCAGAGCAGTGCAGAACTCAGATATGAAATCGACTGGATAAAGTACATTTCTGAACAATTCCTTCAGTTTGCACTTTAAACACGGAGGAGGAGGATTAAAGAAAAAAAGTCATTAAAAATATACAATGGACTGAGAATCCCTTAAGAAGAACCAATTCCAACTGTGGTTTGTTAACAAGTCGTCTTACAGTACAAAACATGCATCCCCTCTTTACTCCACAGCTGTCAATCTTACAATATTAACCAATTGCACAAAATCAATTAAAAAAACATACATACAAATCAGTCACAGACGCTGCACGCAAGACATATTTGGCTATTCCTATTGGTCAGACATGGAAAACCTTATCACAAGCTAATATATTTATTTGCCAAATAAATACCATTCTGGGACTACAGGGCCGTCGGGGCAACAGCCTGAGGTAAGCTGCAGCACTTTAGGCGCATAGCTTGAATTTAAATATGATTTAAAAACACATAAAATCTAGAGAAAAGCATCTTATCAACGTTTAAAAGGTTGTATCAGTAAGGTTTCCTTCAAGCCATGAAATGACATCGTTTCACCAGTACCCATTGAGTATGTAAAATATAATATTCAAAAAAGATTGAGTTGGTGAATGGTGAATTAAAACGGTTGTACCTTCATAATACAATAAAAAAGTATTTATAGTAAAAAAAACAGCTGTTACCTGAAATATGTATAGAATAACATTATTATTATGTCTCAATGTATACTTTTTTTTGTAGGAAAAAATTTATACCAATTGACAGAAGAGAAACCAAATTTTAAATAAATAAAAAACCAGCAAGGTCAGCACCATCACATATTATTGATTGTTCCCAAAACACTTAACCCTTTTAGATTCACCCAACCTGTGACTCTGTCAATGTGCACTTTTCTGGTGGACTTAAACATTTATTATAATTAAAAGTACATTACTTACATTGCTGCAGGTATGGTTGGTTTAAAAAAAAAAAAAAGAGCTTAAGTTATTGCGGTCACTGAACTGCTTTTAAACGGATCTCTGAAATGGAACATTGCAGAACAAAATATTTCAATTTCAAGTTAAAAGCCCTGGTTCCAGGGGTGTACCATGCCCTTCCTGTAATTCCCCTAGTCTGCCAGTAGTCTGCCTAGTCCTAGTACTTCGACAAACCATACTGATACAACCCATAATGCCAAATATCCTCTTCATTTTCAACCGTCAACATACTTGAGGCAATAAATTACATGGGTTTAAAAAACCTACGGCTGCATTTGTTCTTCACATTTTACTGTAAAGCAACGGAATTAACCCAAAAAAGTGCTAAATCACAACAAATCCCTTCTGAAATCTCCCGATCCGTCGACAGACAACCGAAGTCTCCTGTTCCGTCGACAGACAACCAAAGTCTCCCGATCTGTCGACAGACAACTTCAACTTTTTAAGTAGTGCAACAAGACTTCCAACAAGACAAATCCAACAACTATACAACAACCAAAACAAAGTCAACAAATCAAACGAAAAATAAAACCTTCGAATGAAAACCCAAACGTTTCCTTTTCTTTTTTTTTTAATGTTCCCTTTTGATCTTGCGGCCGACGTCCACCTCGTCGAGGCCGGTGGCCGAGAGCGACTCCTGCAGCTCGCGGAGCTGCGAGTGGGTGCGTGGCGGCTGCTTCTTCAGCTTCTGCAGGTGGATGTCGATGGGGTCCAGCTCCGGCTCGCTGGCAGGGACGGGCAGGTAGCCGCCGTCCCGGGGCAGACACATGCAGCAGCCGGCGCCGGCCAGGTCCAGCTCGCTGTACTGGAAGGACTTTTTCAGCAGCCTGAAGTCCACCATGTCAGGGGACTCGCTCATGTCCACCAGCAGGTTCCAGAACGCACAGCTCAGCAGGATGCCCAGCAGCTGAGGGGGAGGGGAGGGTGAGAGGAGGTGAGTGTGTGTGTAGATTTGTGTTAATATACGTGTGTGTGTGTGTGTGTGTGTGTGTGTGTGTGTGTGTGTGCATGTACAAGTGAGTGTATGTGTGTGTGTGTGTGTATACTGTATATGTGTGTGAGTGTGTGACTGCATCTATGCAAGAGTGTGTTTGGGGGTGTGTGTATGTGCACGCATGCATGTGCATACGTGTGTGTGTGTGTGTGTGTGTGTGTGTGTGTGTGTGTGGTCAGACTGTGCAGTTATTTCTGCAGTGGTAATTATGTTGTTGTTGTTGTTGTTGTTCTATAGCAGATTGTTGGATCAGGACAAACGTCTCCCAGATAATATGTTGTTCTGTGAACTGTGAAGGACGAGATGTTTGATTCAGAGACCGGGGAGCAGAGAGTGGTTTCATCTACTTGTCTTAAGAGCGTAACAGGAAGCACATCAACTATGCTGAATCATTTGCCAGATAACACAGCAGAAGGCCTTTCAGATTTTGTTTTGCCAGACGACATATTATTATACTGATGAACTGGAAGACAGGATGTTGCTTCTAAGAGGCAATCAAAATGCAAATACGATTCATAGAAATTCAATGGGATTCGAAAGTTCAACAGGTTTAAATATCAACTGGTGTCTTTCTTTCTTTCTTTCTTTACACACACCTGATCACATAGTTTTAATACCTCATCAATTCCAGTTAATAGAAACATTTTGTCCAAGGTACTGTCTGCTAACCGGGTGGCCCAGCCGGTTATGACCAGTCTGGTCAGTCCTCTAGACCTATTTGCGTCCATCAGCCATTCTTTGATCGATTCGATTTTTTTTCATGTCTAACACATTATTCTGACAGCACAAGCTATCTTTTAGTTAGTTGTTTTTGTACATTTTATGAAAAGGATCTTCCCCAATATAAATCAACAAACAAAAACTAAAAACACAGTCCCAGTGTCTGGGGTGTTCCACTCCTAGGTGAAAGGTACCGGATTCAAACCCCAGTGGCCACAGTCTACCTGTAGGCATCATCGAGAGAGATGCCCCAACCACTACCCTGGTCGTTAATGACATGTGACTGAGTAGTGAGTGGGTAGTGAGTGGATGAGTGAGTAGTGAGTGAGTAGTGAGTGAGTAGTGAGTGGTGAGTGAGTATTGAGTGAGTGAGTGGATGAGTGAGTAGTGAGTGAGTATTGAGTGAATGAGTGAGTAGTGAGTATTGAGTAGTGACTGAGTAGTGAGTGAATGAGTGAAGAGTGACTGAGTGATACCTGTGGTAGGCCTATGGCGCAGCACAGCGCCACCGTCATCCCGATGTTATCGCTCATCCAGAGGTTGACGGCATGGATACACCCGCGCACGTGGATCAGGTCATGCAACATCTCGCGCTGCACACACACACACACACACACACACACACACACAGAGCACAAGAACAGCTTTCACTGAAAAGACCCTTAAGCCTGGTCAAGACAAAACAATCTCCAACCTATTGCTGTTTTTCCTCAGTTTTTTTGGCCTTCTGTCCACTAAGCCGGTGTTTTCCACCAGAGCAGCAGAGCCATGTGAAAACTCTCTGAGGTGGAGGAATGTGAAAACTGCGACCTTGTGTACCATGTGGACGTGTAAAGCGGATTTTCTGAAAACTGTGACTAATAATTGGCGTGATCCAGATATCGGCTGCTGGCTGAAGTGGTCTGGGCTTGCAGTTGAGGAGGAACAACGTTTGGAAAATGCTGATGAAACGTTCTGGGGGGGAAGACTGGTTTACATTTGGCTGGGTGGTGCGGACATGGCCTATGTCAGCATCTCCTGAAAAACTAAATGTACATTTCAACGATAACACGGGATACAATGAACTGGGGATTTAGAGAAGCGTTGAGAGAGACGAGATCTGTAGGATAATGACATGATTTTCTGCTACATTACCTTCAGAAGCAAGATAACAATTTGTATGTGTGCTAAATTTACAAAATGGCTTCGCAATCGTTTTAGTTGGAATAGAATAGCTTTGTGGTCAATGTTGAGTGCAAAACAGCACATACTCCAATATAAAATCTAGTGAACCAAGGAGGGTGAATTATATATATATATATATATATATATATATATTAAGGCTCAAATGAATTGTAAACAAAGCTGCAGAATTCCTGAACAAATCCCTATAGATATGACCTGTTTCATGCACAGAAATCTCCCATCCGCCCTAATTGAATGCAACATTTCAAACAAAACATGAGCGTTAACAGAGTTAAAACAGATAGATGGTGGGCGGTCACCTCTTTATCAATGGTCTTGTAGCCACAGAATGTGTTGAGGACTTCTCCAACCTGCACAGAGGAAAGTTCAACAAGATTTAAACTCTTTCACACAAATACACAGAGCACGCACACACACACACACACACACACAGATCTCCGGTCTCCCAGAGCGTGACCTCGCCTGCCAGGAGGAAAGATTAACCCCCCCCCCCGCAGCACCACCCCTCAGCTACATCTGTGTGTAGAGATGTGTGGGGTGCGTGTGTGGGTATTAGTGCAAATTAGGTGTCTGTGTGTGTGTCTGTCCGTCTGTCTGACTGACTCTCTGTCTGTCTGTCTGTCTGTCTGTCTGTGTGTGTGTATCTATGTGTGTGTGTGTGTGTGTGTGTGTGTATCTGTGTGTGTGTCTGTCCATGTGTATCTGTGTGTGTGTGTGTGTGTGTGTGTGTGTATCTGTCCATGTGTATCTGTGTGTGTGTATCTGTGTGTGTGTATCTGTCCATGTGTATCTGTGTGTGTGTGTGTGTGTGTGTGTGTGTGTGTCTGTGTGTCTCAGAGGGTTCAGTAGAACTAATTTAAGGTCCTGCCTGGCTCCAGTGGTTCAGAGCTCTGAGCCATGCAGCAGATCTGGTCAACCGATGGAGAGGTGAGGGGGGGGGGGGGGGGGCCAAAAT
>OOFB01003843.1:6825-31242 GCA_900323305.1 Trachyrincus murrayi
ATCTAAAGCACACTGAGTATATTTGCTCCACAAACCCACTGGTTATGGTCTTTGGCTTATTGCTTTTGTGTGTGTGTGTGTGTGTGTGTGTGTGTGTGTGTGTGTGTGTGTGTGTGTGTGTGTGTGTGTGTGTGTGTGTGTGTGTGTGTGTGTGTGTGTGTGTGTGTGTTGTGTTTGTCTGTTTTTTTGTGTTGTTTTTGACCCTGTGTATTTTCTCTCCATCTGCCCATCGCTCGGCTCGTTTAATTTGTTTGTACAATGGATGGATGTGAATTTGTTGATGTGACATTTTGCCACTACGACATCATACAGCCATCTCACTCACAAATGTCACCAATGTCTTTCAGAAGCTTAACCATCCGGAGGGCGCCCTCTAGTGATGTAAGTGATGTAAATATTAAGCACATTTAGAAATGGGTTCCTAACTTTACTAACACTTTTGCTCCAAATTTAATTTCACATTCATTTTTTGTATTTAATGAATTAATTAAACAAAAAATACAATAAGTCCCTGGGTTTTATCCTTCAGACCCTTAATGAATACAAATAGTGTTCAATTCAAATGCTGAGGCAGCTGTTGAAATAGCTTGTTCATCAGGTGAAGCATATGTGGGTTTTGTTACTTCCAGGGGGGCAGCAGTAAAGCCGGCAGGACGAGCGTGTTGTTCAGCCCCACCACAGCGTCCCTCCCAGCCTTCAGCTGCCTCTCTCCTGACGTGGCGGACCAGGAGGACATGACACCCAGGCCCAGCTGCACACTGGGTCCTGGCTCGGCAGTTGCCTCCAACTCCACCTCCTCCCCTGGTGAGTCAAATGATATGGCCCATCTTACTCCTTCACATTAAAAAGTCTCACCATAGATAGACAAAGGTAATAGGTTGACATGTTCCTGTGTTGTGTTTTTCGTCAAAAAGATAATAAAACAAAGCTGCCAACTGGATGGGAACAATACATGTGAAAGTAGAAATTACTTTTCAGCATATCATTTTTACGGCACCGTTTCATTGCATGTCAATTTGTAAGGATTTCATACACTTCTAAAATAGGAATAAATTAATGAATCATTACATTTTGGATTATTACATGATATCAGATACTAATGGTTGTGCACTTTAAAGCTGCTGTAGGTAAGATCTGCAAAGAGAGCAGAAAAGAGCAGAAGAGAGAGCCACATTATCTCTCTTTAATTTCTACTACTGTCCTTTCCCATCTGGGATTAAGAAAATACCATCTTATCCAATCTGTTATCTCCACTAGGCTTGGCCAGGTGTTCGGCCACGCAGGACATCCGACAGCGAGGCAGTGATCCATGTCTACCCGTATTGGACGCAATGTTGGCGGAGAAGAAAACGGAAGTCGTTGCCGCTCCTAAGCGGGACACGCCCCTTTCCCCCGAGTGGAGCACCCTGAGGAAAAAGACGGAGGATTCTGTGAGTGTCAAACTGTGTGTTTTTCCACGGCCTACATAGTAGTAGTAGTCGTAGTACGTGAGCCACCGATGATTTTTTCCGGTAGCATAATAAAACTAATAACTACTGATTATTTGTTTTGTATTTGAACCCACTTACGGACAACAACACTGATCTATAATTCCTTTGAAATAAACACAGTTGTGGTCTAATAACCCCTACTTCCATTGCTATGTGTAACTTTTTCTAATTCCCTAGAGAGCAGACTGGCATGGACTGCCCCCCACCCCTCAAGTCCATGTAAGTGTGACATCTTAACCTCAACACAAACCCCATGGATTGCAATGCGTGGGCGAACTAAAAAACAAACAATAGAACTCACAAGCCAAAGTGAGTCATTAAGCCATTTAATTACTAGTTATTAACAGTTTGCTGTAGGTAAGATTTAAGAGTTATTATTTGAGTGTAATTGGTTAGAAATGCCATAGCCATCCGTCAGCTATTAGTGAGTGAAATGCGCTGTGAGAATATCTGTTTCAAGTTGACTGTGCCTGCCTCTGTATGAGATCATTTAGCTTTTAGACCGCTCCCGGCTCATTTCTGATCATCTCTTCTCTGATTGTTTTGGGGAATCCATCTAGCCTGTCAAGGTGCGTGAAATGCAACACTTCTCAATGGCAGAGAAAACATAGCAAGAGAGGGGGCAGAGAGAGGCGTTTTTTTTGTTTCAAAATCTTGCCTTCACGCCTGTGTGTTCACCACATGCATGGTCTTTACAGATGGGAGCGTGTTTTTCTAAAGTGTTCAACGGTTGTCCTCTGAAGATCCATTGCGCCGTCACCTGGATCCTGCCCAAGACGAGAGGTAGGTCTTCAGAACAGAATTGGTTAGGGGACGATCACACAGAGCAGCGTCGCAACAGATACGGAACGCTTCAAAAAAATGCCAATGGCATGCAAACCACTTGGGAGCATCTGTAATGTCTGCTTCTCGTCGTTGTTGGACGTTTTCTTACGTCTTCTCTTTCGTGGAGCTGAAAATGAGCTGACGAATTTCCTATGGCTTGTACCATAGGAAAACACTGCTACAGTGGTTGTCACGTTTTTTAGAAAAACGCTGTTCTGTGTGATCGGTCCCTTGGGTGGTTAATACCATTACTACTATACATCATTATCTGTCTTGTGCATGGGCAGATGTACAGGTGGAGGAGGAAGTGGTGTGCAATTGGGGAAACGAAAACATCAAACTCAAACCTAAGCGCCCAACAGTGTGGGTCCAGTAAGAAGAAGTACAAACACACAGGAAGTCAAAGTCGTGTACTGTGTGTGTGTATTGTGATCGGTTTGCTCTAAATTAGCCATTCATAGGAAAACTGAAAAAGGGAAATGCATTTTGTGACCATGAATTTACCTCATATCTCCTTTTTTAATCTAGATCAGTACCTCATTCTAGGGGCAGAGGAGGGTGTTTACACACTAAACCTCAATGAGCTTCACGAGGACACACTAGAAAAGGTACTAAATATTACACTTTGCATTTATTATTCCATAGTGCACTTCAAGACTTATGCAGACAGCATCGCTATCTTTGGTGAGGTTGTGCCAATGCAGTGGCGATGGCTTTCTGACTTGTCATTGAATGGCATCCATACGAGCCATCAGCTGTGGTGTGGTTACTAGTGTTGGGTTCCCTTCTTCTTGCAGCTGAGTTTGAATTCTCTCTCTCTCTCTCTCTGTCTCCTGTCCTCCAGGGAAGTCTTCCCAGCTGTACTCCCACAGTCTGGCTGCTCTGTTTGAGCAGCGGGGCCACGTACTGAGGAGACACGGCAGCCTGTCACTGGGCACCCACCGGCTCAGCGAGAAGATCGGCCCCGGGTAGGTGAAGCCCAGAGACGGAGACAGACAGACAAAATTCAGGCTTTTCTCCATAAATAGCTAATTGAGGACTCTCATGCAGCTTATGTTGCTCTTTGGTTATTGTGCTAATTTGTCTTCTAATCATGAATTCAGAATAATAATAAGAATAGGGGTTTGAAATGATTGTGACACTGTCCTTTTCTCCATTAGCAGGAAATATGCTATTTCAGTGAAGATACCAGACACTAAAGGGTGCAGGAGGTGCAGCGTTGGTAAGTGTAGACGAAGCCTTATCTGACGCCATGTTGAGTCGAATGCGTCGGGTCAGACTTTAACCAAAGTGAAGTTAGTCCACCTTTAATGTTTCCAAAAGATACAGGACAGTAAAGATGATCTCTCTCTCTCTCTCTCTTTCTTTATTCTATATATCCTTCACTCTCTCAGCTAGGAACCCCTATACTGACAGCACATTCCTATGCGGAGCCGTGCCATCCGGACTTGTACTCCTGCTGTGGTATGAGCCACTGCAAAAGTTCATGCAACTTAAGGTCTGTACCTGAGTATTACACACACACACATACACACAAACAAATATGTTAAACAATACCTAAATTACAAATTACAATACCTTTTTAATTGTTAATTCCGTGAGAAATAACCAAAATTATGTTTTAGCAAATGACAACTCCTTTTTTATTCTTCGTAGCATGAGAAATAAACATTCCTATTTTTATTTTTTTTATTTTTTTTACTTTGTCTCTCAGCACATAGCAATACACCTCCCAGAGTCTCTACCTGTATTTGAGCTTCTGGTACTGGTGACAGACGAGTTTCCTCAGCTCTGCATTGGGGTCCGAAACAGCAAGTCCTCAACGGATCAGCAGCTCAACTTTGACATAATAGAGCTTAACGGTTCACCTAATTCCACACCAGGTAGGTCAACGGACAGCCACTGTGTAGCCAACTGCTGGCCAGCAGTGGCGTGTCCAGAATAATTTTGTATGGGGTGGTCCAGAAGTGACACAGAATAACACACAGTAACTTTATAGAACGGTGCAGAGAATGTTTTCTTCACAAAATTACCTTGACAAATGACAAATATCACATCCACAATATGACAAATATTATATCCGATAATCGGTCCACATAATTGGACAATAAACATGTGTACAATAAAAAAATTCTCTCTCTTTCTCTCTCCAGAGAGTAGCTGTGTAGAGACAGGACAGGTCACTCAGCTGGACAGAGACACTGTTCTCATTGCACTGGAGAGTATGTATCAAGTCCGTTAGTAAAAAACCAATGAGGTAGGCTGTAGCAAAGGACTATATTATGACCCGATGTCTGTTTTCGTTTTTTTGGCAGGAAGTGTTAAGATTGTGAATCTACAAGGGCTTCCATCCAAAGAGCTCACCAATGAGATGGTCTTTGACTTCCCCATTGAAACACTAGGTATGTATCGGAATATATGTTACAAATTACCATTCAGTACAATTTCAACTTTCAAAATTGTAAAACACCATATTACGCATATTAAACTTATATTAAAATATATTATATATATATTATTAACATCTAAAATCTTCTTTTACACATACAAAAACAACGATATAAGCTTAGTTTTTTTCCCATACTGTTATCTCTAAAGAAATTTCTTGTTTTTGGATAGTTTGTTTACAGGACAGCATTTTGGCTTTCTGGAAACACGGTCTGAAAGGGAGGAGTCTTCATTCAAACGAGGTAATTGTGCATTTATCCTGATATGTAAATATATCACATATATTGCTTCTGATGTATGCGAGTAAAAAAAACATTTACGCTCTGATCCGTTTAGAGAATTCTAAACTGATTTTACTTACAGAAACTTAAACAATGCAAAAAAGGTGGACACCACAAACATTAAAGGATGAGAGCATTATAAATGGAATCATTTTACGGTTATAGGATCTCATTGGTGTTTACTACTGGACCATGCCTCCTGAAAATTCTCTCTGGCTGCATTCTGTTTGTCAATTGAACAGGTTGAATGCTATGGGTTTTCTATATATATTAACAATGGGGATATGAACACCAGGGTCTATCTCTGTATTTGCAGGTAACACAGGAAATCACAGACACGACTCGTCTGTTCAGAGTGTTGGGCACAAAGAGGTACATGCAGACACATTGATACAGTGTCTTCTTCTACGTTATTGAGTTATAGGCACATTGGAACATTCAAGTGTGTGTGTGTGTGTGTGTTGGACTTTGCAGGGATATTATCCTTCAGAGCACACCAACCGATGACCCGCATGTTTATAGCAACCTGTACATCCTAACCGGTCATGAAAGCAGCTACTGAGAGGAAGAGGATGAGCAAGAAAAGAGGCTGTTCCCTATCAAGAACGATCAAGAATACAGATATTTTCAGCTCTCCTATATATTTTATGAGGAACTCCATCAGAAATCTGCAAAAGCAAGCCCTTTGTGATTTTTAATGGTGTAGCTTGCAAGATTGTCAACGCACAAACTGTTTGATATAAAAACAACATTAATAACATTAATTTCCTCACACACACCGGTAAAGGCTCAATTGGCTTTTCATGTTGGACACACACACACACACACACACACACACACACACACACACACACACACAGCATTATCTTCTTTACCTGGTGATTAAAACAAGATAATGTGGTTTCAGTTATATGCAGTGGATATTTTAAGAGGAAATACTTTTTTCTACTTTTCTACTCTACAACTATTATCGGCACAAAAATGCACAAGATTGGGATACAATTGCGTTAGGTATATAGTGCTGAAAAGTCAAATAGCCTACTGCCAGCTTGACTAAGACAGCTTGAAGATTAATGATATTCACTACCTTGAATTAAGTATTGTGTCATATTTATGTCTGAGGTGACGTAAATAACACTCACTCTTCCCTGAGAGATACTTGAAAGACACACAATGTATATGGATATATTTTTTATTTAATGTGTTGGTATGTATAGCATAACCGAAGATGACATTATTGGACTTTGGTCTTGTCGGGCCTACGCTTATATATTCAATGCTAAAATGTGCTAATATTGCAAATGATAGTGAGTTCAAAAACGCTTTAAAAATGTAATATTTAAATGAAGTGGCCATTGAATGTGTTATTTCACCTAAGCTTGAAGTTTTCATTTGCATTACCATTTGACGATTTCCTATAGGCCTATAAATAGCAGTTATATAACAACAAAACACGTAGCTTTAATCATACTGCGTTCCCAAATGTTAAAATAATTACAGAAAACAGCCAAGCAATTAATTCGCCGCATGACGGCGACATATTAGACTCCTGGGAAATTATAGTGATTGTTACATAGTCAGTACCAGAAATACACGACCGATCCTCAGAATCTTGCGCTCTGTGCTGTTCGTTTTAACCCGATTCCAAATATGTAATGTCTTATTTTTTGGCATGTAGGCCTAGTGTTCGGGAATTGTGTTTTGAAAGTCCGGAAATATGACATATAAAACGAGTCTAGCTATTAAAAACAACCCTGCTGTAAACGCCTGAAACATGTTACGCCTTCCCTGCTACTTATAACCAAATTGTTGGTTATATGTAGCCTGATTAGACTGAAGTGTCAACTCGTTCCACTCGATTTCCATCTCCACTAAAAGATTTGCGTGGGGGGGGGGGATTCGATTTTCCCTAACCAATCACTAGAGACCAACGATGTGTTAGTCCCGCCCATGGCGCTGATTGGCTAATCCGTTAGTCCCCTGCGGCGCTCATTAGTTAATCACTTTTTCAACCGACAAATCGCTGTTTCATGTCACAATGCCAGACCATCAGTCAACTCTGTGGAGTGGGCAGATTCAAAGGTCTGGACGCAGGCAAGGTTACGTGTTGTCTGATGAAGAAACAACAATCATGTTATGGACCTGCTGTTGTAGACCACTACTCATCCACTCCTCCAAGTAAAATGTACCCTGCCATAAGACCAGGAAGAGTTGGATTCCGATATATATTGTTTTTCATATTTTTTTCAGACGCGAAGACTTTAACGTCAATCTATACGCATGCTAATGGTTATTTAGACAAACTGCTAGCCATTGAACACATTAAAACAATTCAATAGGAATCAAAGTAACTACGTAATAAAATATCAAGAAACATGAACACCACCACGGATATGGTAGGTCTAACCTGCATCTATAACAAAACTACGAAATGCTTCTGTTTAATTATGAGAGGGGATGAGGATGAAACCTGGCGAGTTTACATGTGATCCAGCTATGGAAGGCCATGAAATTAGGATGTGTCGACACAAGCGCGGAAAAATCCCGTCACGTTAACGTTTGTGAGCCTACGTCACATCCTTAACAGTGATCCCGCGATCGGCGCCATTTCATATTTCATTCATTGGTATTAGGCCCATTTCGTTTCTCAGGTAATTTTGCTTTTAATTTTCAAATATCACATACAATTAAGGTACCTTGGCATACATTTTCGTCATTTGACTTAATAGAAAATCTATAGATCCGCGTGATAGCTATCACTCGTTACTATTGTTGAAGTAAAAGCTCATGCCAACGCTAGCTAACGTTAGCATCCATTACCTTGTTAGCTTGCTAATGTAAATTGCTTCTTTGGGCAAACGTAGTGATCACCTACGCCATCACGATTACATTTAACAAGATATTTAACAGCGTTGTGATTTCTATGTATATATGCATTGTTTTTAGCATAAAGCTAGTTTTTGGCTGCAAGACGCTAAAGATAGTCTGGGCTAAAGTCAATATTAAAATTGATGTTTTGTTTGTAGAATGGGTCGCAATGGGACACATTTGACAGTATGCCCACCTTTTCTTTATCTTTCATACTTTATTCTTGAATTTAAAAAAAAAAAACAGTTTGTTTTGCGCCTTTCAAACTTGCTTGCTATTAACTACTCATCTTCGAAGTAATGACGTTATAAGTTTGTTTTTTCAGAAACCAAAAAAAAGTATTGTATTGTTACAGAAAGCAAACTTCCGAAACGTATTCCCAACTTAAGTGTTTTAACCTTACCTTAATTGGAACAACACCGTTAAACGTTGCACGTTTGTTTACTAACCATGTTCTTGTGATTTGCTTCCAGGATTTGCCCACTTGGATATAAACCATGGTTAAAATCTTTGTTGGTAATCTTGCCTCCAGTACCACAGTGGAGGAGCTGCGTAATCTGTTCACACAGTATGGCAAAATTACAGAATGTGACATTGTCAAAAACTTTGGCTTTGTGCACATGAACAACATGTCTGAAGCCGAGGAGGCTATCCGCAACCTCCACCACTATGAGTTAAATGGCGAGCGAATGAATGTGGAGATGAGCAAAGGAAGACCAAAGTCCACTACCAAGCTCCATGTGAGCAACCTCGGCGAAGGTTCAACCAACGAGGAGCTAAAGGGCAAATTTGAAGAGTTTGGCTCTGTGGTGGAGTGTGACATAGTCAAAGACTATGCTTTTGTTCACATGGAGCGGATGGAGGATGCCATGGCAGCCATCGATAAGCTGGACAACACAGCCTTTAAAGGTGAAATCATGGGCCGGGGACATCTTTGTAATCTTTGCTATCTCTAGGTTCGGATTCGGTTTTGATCCCCCCCCCCCGTAAAAAAGCTCACGTGATGGGTAACGTCCGCTAGCTGTGAATGTACGGTCGTCACTGTAACCCGGTGGCGAGGGTCCGTGGTAGAATGCGTTGACGGGGTGTTCTCGGGGGTCGCTCTGTTATGTCGTTGAAGTTGACTAAACCTTTTTTTTTTTTTGTAGTCGGTTGACAGGCTTTCGTGTACGAACCCATCGGTCTCATTGCGTGTCTTCTCTCTCCTCACAAGGCAAGCTGATGAACGTACAGCTGTCCACCAGTCGGCTGCGCACGGCCCCGGGGATGGGAGATCAAACCGGCTGCTATGTCTGCGGGAGACAGGGTCACTGGTCAAAAGATTGCCCAGACGGTCGGAACGGTAGCCACAGTGACGGCGCGAGGGGCCGCCCCCCGCCCCCGAGGGGCCCCCCGGGTTATGGCAGGGGTGGCTATGGGATGGCCGGTGCTCCAGGATCTGAATACATGCCCAGCTCTGCGTATAGTCGTGCTTACATGGGCGGTGTTCCGCCACCTCCTCGTAGGCTAAGTAGTTACGGGTCTGAATTGGCCAGCAGGTATGCCAGCGCAGCAGCAACCTACGCTGAAAGGCCATCGGCTTACGACCGTGACCGCTACAGCAGCAGTGTTGATTACTATGAGAAGTACAGAGCACGTCCTCCATATGGCTCCAGCTATTTCGAGGATCGCCGTCTCTCCTACCTTCCCCCTCCCCCACCCCCCTCTTCCTCCCTCTCAAGGCTCTCATCCAGCATAGATCCATACGACCGCCGGCCACTACCGCCGTCTTCGTATGCCGCCGCCGCCGCCGCCTACTATTCGCGGGACCGCAGCCCGATCAGACGAGTGCCGGTTACCTCAGCGAGCTACGCCTACGAACGCTCTCGGCTGTCGCCCTCGTCCGCCTCCAGAAGCTCCTCGTACGCGGTGGCACGGGCCAAGGAGCATCACGCGCCGCGCTATGCGCCTTACTAAAGCCACGCTGCCAAGGTGAGCAATGCAGGAGAAATGTGCCGGTTAATTTCCATCTTCCCAAAAAGTGTACGACCTTTATGTGAAACGTAAAATAGAAAACGTAGCGACGAGTCTGGATCTCAAAAGACGCCTTTTTAACCAAAAAAATATATCCAGGCTCTGACTTCTTACAGGCTGTGCTGCGCACCGTGACGCCTAAAACTCGGTTGTTCTCTTTTTAGGTGTTTTTGTGAACTGCGGGACTTTTCCTTTGCCATCATTTCCCCGAGCGGCATGATTCCATCGATCTTTGCGACGTGTCGCAAAACAAAGGATTCTCGCGGCGTGGTTGGGAATGGGCAAGGGTCTTTCTGATGCCTGCAGAAGATTAATCTTTTCAATCATTGATCAGTCCACAGTTAACATAAGAATACATCTTTTACAGTTTTAATATGAATTGTTTTGAATTTTGAACTGCACGTGTTTCTAAAACATGTACAGTTTTTTTGTTCCTTTTTGGGCTTCGTTTTGCTGGTTTAAATTCTTTAGTCAAGTCTCCCTTTATATAAATATATATATACCTGTGTTGCTTATTCAGGTGAGGCGCACTGATTAAGAATGTGTATTTTGTATAACTTTGGCTATGGTAAATTAGAGTAATGATGATTTATTTTTACTTTTATCAGCATTTGGATCATCAGCATTGGGATTGGGAGGCCAGGTGATCATAGGTAGCTGAGTGGAAACCCACTTTTTGTGGCCCTTCAAACGTATCTATATTTTAATTTTTTTTTATGAAGCACATTACATGAACATTTTGTTAAGCAATGTCCTAGACTTATTTCATCCACCCCAGTGAACGAGGGTCAACAAATGTTTGTATGGTACAAACTAAATCTTATGTACACAGAAATTATGCCTAACAACTGTATGATCATTTGGGTCATGATCTCAAGAAGTGAACTATTTCCAAAACAAAACATTCCAGCCTTTGTTCAACTGGAAATGTTACTTTTGAGTTTGTGTAACCATTTGACTAACGTGAGCAGCTGGGTCAGTGGTCAATTTGTCTTAATTGAGAGTGCTTTATTCGACTATTTTCAACTGTGTATTCGATTAATTGCTCTATTTACAAATTCATAGAGATGAACATGTTCCAAGAACTCTTATGTGGCTTGACTATATTTGTGATGGTAAACAATTGGTAAACTTTGCCAAAACACATTGACATACAATTTATAGCCAGGTAAACTAAACACGCAATACAGAACAGTAAGTCAGAAAAAGTAGGGTAGAACTCAGGGCTTGGGCTATTTGTCATTAGGCACACTTTTTGTCGGGTGTGGGGTGCCTTTGTTAGTAGTTTCAAGTCTGTGGAAATGAAGTTTGTATTTTTCATACCAGCTGTAAGAGTTGCAGCATACAGTATATGTCAGAAATGGTTTTTAATAAAAGTTAGTTTGGTGACACACTGACATTGTTGGAGTCGATTTCTTTTGAATGTGCCATTTTACATTTACATTGCATTTAGTCTTTTAACTTGTATCCAAACAACTTGGAGGTGAGGCTGAGAACAACCAATTAAACGTGCTGTTTTATAGCAATGGCTAATTTCCAAGAACGGATTATTGTCCTATGATGCTCCTGGGCACAAGTGTCTTTGGAGGTCCCCCTGAAACTCGCTCAAACCTTTGCGGTCTTTTCAGCTGCCATTTATAGTCAGTTACTCTGCTCTAATGTAATCTAATCTAATTATGTTTTATTTGCTCAATCTACTTGTGTTAATACTTGCATGTAGTAGGCTATTATTTGACAATTTAAAAAATGTCTTTAAAAGTATGCACATTCATTCTAAAGTTACAATAGTACTGTATATCCTACTTACTCAATTCTCATGTTAAAGTTTAAATAAAAAAATTTGTTACTGGTTTGTGGATGAAACCAGTATAGTCCAGTTATGGGTGGTCCACTCTACTGTCACATAAAACGTTGAAAGATTTTACTGTACAATTGTGAAGTAATAGCAACTTCAGCTTTCTATAGAAATGTAGGCTACACATGTAAGGCTGACTTGGCAGTCACAAATATATTGGAATGCTTTCATTGGTGTACAGCAGTTGCGTACCATTTTCTTGCAGCATAATTTCTGCACAATTTTAGTGTTCAGAAATGTACAAATTATTTCAATTGATCATAATCTGAAGCACTGGTATAAATGTGCAAATTATGTGATTTTATAAGTGCCAAGTGACATTAGCAGTAGTCCCTAGTCCTCTAGAAGGCTAGGTGGCACAGTGTAGAACTACAACTCAATACAATATACACAAATAAAATTCAAAATATTCACAATTACATTTAGCAGATGCTTAGTTTGATCAAAAGTGACTTACAAGTGAAGCCGAAAACAATCAAACAAAGAACAGCATACAAATAAAACACAAATAACAATCAATATATTATTGTCTATTTATTATTTGCTCACATTCATGGAAATATATAATATTGAATACTTAATAAATATATGGGCTGAGAGGCGACCTGGTATGGGTCGAGGTGGAGCTGAGGGGCCCTGGTATGGGTTGAGCCCTGGTGGTCGGGTCACTTGATGGGCTGAAGGGTGCTATCTGTCATGTTCAAGTGCTATCTGCATCTACATTTTGCATTCAAAGTAGTCCCAGGCCCCATTGGTCCACCCGCCCTGCTCATTTATAATTCATGCAACAACAACAAAAGACGCTGTCATCCTTATTCCTCGGGAAGACATGTCATTCAACCAGGGCCATTTCTAGGTATAAGCGGTACAAGCGACGGCTTGGGGCCACCAGTGAGCCCCCCTTTAAAAAAATAAAATAAATACTTTTGGTCACCTTTTTTGTGTGTAAAATTGTTCAGTGATTTTGATCCTTAGATCAATCTCAAAATGTGTTCAAATGGAGATTTTGTGCAACATTTCTGCAACAATTATCCCGGGGGAGGATTCCCCCTGGACCCCCCTAAATTGTTTGGCCTAAGCCACAATGGTTTGCTTGGGGAATTTGGAGAGAAACGATTGATAACAATTTTAGCTTCATATATCAGAATTTATTAAAATTGAGAAAGGGGTTCGATAACTCGGATGTGGAAGGAGGGTCGTTCTAGAAATAATGATCCAGAAATATCCCGCTTGACTTGAAAATTGCCTCCGTCGTTTTGCCATCACATTAGACAGCAGTTTAATTTAAACGGTAAAACCAATATAATTATAATTATTTTCGTTTAATCAAACCTGGTTCATAGCATGTATTCCAACAGCAGCCCAGCGGCACCCAATCAGTAGGATGGTCTGCGTCAGTGGTGTCCAAAACCTTTCACAGCTGCATAAATTATGTCTATGGTTACTGTGGTTATGTTTCAAAACCTGCTTTTCGGTAGCCTCATTCATAGTGATTTCTTGATTGGCCCATCCATACCTACCATGGTCCCGGTCCTGCCATCAACTGAACGTGCTCGTTTTAGTTTACGTTAGGAGGCGTTCAGTGAAAATGGGAAGTGCAAAGGGGACACAAAAGCTCCGACTACTACTCCGAGCTGTCAGTAGTTCTGCGGCGATCATCGTAGGGATGACCTAAAAGGATGTTGAGAGAGGATATCCAGAGTTTTTTCACTTTTCCCTAAAGACAGATTAGTTATGATTTATTGCCGCGCTCTTCACACTAAAGTTGGCAATCATCATCCGAACCCAGAGAGATATTCAAGAAACCTCCCAGTTGACTTGAACGCAGCATTAGCTTAGCCATACTAAAACGTTGAGAAAACCCAAATCCACATTTCCTCACGGGTGGCCCTGACATTGACTACAGCTTTGTACGGTATGAACAGAAATAGAACAATACAGATTCGTGCATGATTAGCGTTAGCCTCTAGTAGCCACATTTAGCAATGCTAGCTCATTATTGTCCGCAATGAATAGATACATGTGGGTGCTCCCGGGTTGTATAGCTTCTTGAGACCTTGCAATACCTTGCGACGTACTATTTTTAGGTTTGGCCTTTGCTGGCTAGTGCGTTAGTATTTGTTGTCAAGATGATGTGTTGAGTTGAAGTATACTCAAAGCAATGTGTTGGACAAAACTACCACTATCATTGAATGTCTCAAGAAGTACAGCAAAAAACGAAACCTTTTTATTAGTCTAACCTCAATTGATAGGCAACACACCTATATGCACGTTCTGCGGTGTGCCCTACAAAAGCACGTGTACACGTAAAAAATCGCATTGCCTTTGTAATAAACTTCACTAAAGCTTTTAGACCAAAGTAGACATCAGTGTGCATGCAAAGGGATGATTGAATTAATATATATTGCCTAAACCATCCATAATGTTTTGCTTTTATACCTTTTGTTGTGTAGTTAGCATAGTAGTGCCATAAATGTTCCCAGCTTTATAATTGCTTTGCTCCAATGTGATTATTTTTTTTTTCTGCAGTGGAAGTGCACAATGGTGAAAATATTCATTGGGAATTTAGCAGCGGAGACGACCACCGATGACCTACGCTCTCTGTTTTCCCAGTATGGCAAGATTGCAGAGTGTGATATTGTCAAGAACTTTGGCTTTGTGCACATGGATGACAAGTCGGAGGCTGAGGAAGCAATTCGTAACCTCCACCACTATGAATTGAATGGCCAGCCTATGAATGTAGAGTTGAGCCGTGGCAAATCCAAAGCTTCAACTAAGCTGCACGTCGGTAACATTGCCTGCACCAACCAGGAGCTACGGGCCAGGTTTGAAGAGTTTGGTGCAGTGTTGGAGTGTGACATAGTGAAGGACTATGCCTTTGTTCACATGGAGAGAATGGATGACGCATTGGAGGCCATCAATAAGTTAGACAACACTGCCTTTAAAGGTGAACTCTGGGGGGGAACGCTGATAGGATCCTTAATTTGGCATGTCAGACATACACTGTTGAGGGTCACATAGTTAAATAGCGCCGTGACCTTCAAGGCAACCAGTTTAGTTTTTCTAAAACTATGACAGATGTCCTTTCATAGCTGGGGTAGATCAAAGTCTTAATTTGATCATTAGGTTGTGTTTCTAATGCAACAAATATGACAGCATGTGGAACTACCCCAAAGCATAGAACTTGCTTACCAGAAGGGTATGGTACATGGTATGGTTGATAACTAATGCAGGCTTGCACCAAAAAAAAACAACCTCTTAACATTATTGAGATACCCTAAATACTTAAACGTAACTTCGAAAACTACTCAGAGAATGCTATAGATCTTGTGCATGGCAGTTCATTGTGCTTTTCTAAGAGAAATGGGTTTTTACTTTAGATTGAGCAGCTATGATGAACATATGGTGTATGCAACTTCAGATAAAGTAACATTTTTAATTAGCATTGTAGTTGGAGGAACTAATGTCAATTATATAATTCCTAAAGTGAGTCTATTTCCTGTGACTTGACAGTGAAGTTAAGGATCAAGCACAGGTAAGTAGCAGAAGGTTGTTGTGGCGTTCAGATAGGAAGCCTTGTGAGTTTGTTGCCCGGTACACCACAGAGGTACTCAAACTATGAAGGAGGCCATATGGTCGAGTTA
This sequence comes from Trachyrincus murrayi, assembly GCA_900323305.1. Lineage (NCBI taxonomy): Eukaryota > Metazoa > Chordata > Actinopteri > Gadiformes > Macrouridae > Trachyrincus > Trachyrincus murrayi. The sequence goes on from OOFB01003843.1 coordinate 22,250, forward strand.
GTTGTGTATGGACGTAAGAGCCATTTTGACATGATTATATCTTATATTAACAAGCGTGGCACAAAGAGTAAACTTTGTAGTCGAGTACCATGTACCGGTAATATTTATTGTGAGAATATAGCAGCCGTTGGTCGTAAATCAAACAGCGCGCAAGTCCAAGTTTCAGCATGGCACCACGCCTGCACTTCCTATCTGAATAGCCCATGAGCCTTTAAAGGTGCAACAGGCAACCTTTTTAGATGGCGGGATACTTTTTTGTGGATGGATAATTTATTGTATACAAGATGTCAACATGCAAGTAAACCGATTGGAATAAGAGGATTTGTTTCAGGCATAATTTTTCCTGCGTCTTTTCTTTTTAAGGCAAACTGATGAGTGTGAAGCTTTCAACTAGCCGCCTGCGTACTGCGCCGGGAATGGGAGAGAGATCGGGTTGTTATCGTTGCGGGCAGGAAGGCCACTGGTCCAAAGAGTGCCCTCTAGATCAAAACGGTTACCCCGAAAATGGCTCAGAGCCACAGTCCGATGGATACAGTGCTGCTAGATTTGGTGGGCGTGGCGGCGGCGGCAGCGGCAGCTGGGGTTACCATCCGGGCTTCGGCGGCGGTCAGGATTTCGGTGGTGGCTATGCTCCTGTACACGATTATTCCCGTTATTCCAGTCCTGGCGGTGGCGTGGCGGGGTACGGCAGGGGTTGCTTTGAAAGCGCTGTGAGTTACGGGGTGCCCCCAGGTTACAGCTATAGCACCGCAGCGGATCATAGCGTGGCTCGGATGTACGGCAGCGGAGCAGCGTACGCGGGCGGCGGTGGCTCACTCTATAGCGCGGTGCCTGGCTACCCGGTGCGCCAGCCCCCTGGCGACGACGAAGGGGATCCATACGGGGTCATGGACTTCTACGAGAAGTACAGGGCTCACCCATATGGAGCCGGCTATTATGAGGTCCCCCTGGCTGCGCCATCGCCTCCTCCTCCCTCTGCTATATCGCGGGAACGCTTGCCACGCTCGAGCCTCGACCCATACGAGTGCCCTCCCCTCCCTCCTGCGCCAGCGCCGATCTCCTCATACTACGCCCGTGACCGAAGTCCCGTTCGGAAAGTCCCCACCGAGCCTGAGGGGTATGGCTTTGAGCATTCGCGGGCCCCCTCGACGACCTCCCTCCCGAGAAGCACGCCCTACGACCTCTCGCGGGATACCTACGCTGAGCGGGTGCGCTATGCATACTAGTCATGCGACACCGCCTGGCTTTTAGTTACTTAATGTAGCCCATGTAACATAGGATTAAGTATGAGAGTTGACTCTTCGCATAAGCTGGGTGAAAAAAACAAGAAAAGCCACATTGAAACATGAACATCATGAATGGCCTAGTGCATATAAGCTTAATATTGTTGACTCATGGCTTTCTACTGTGGTATGCTCTTTCCAGTTGATGTCCTGACATGTGGGACGACTAGACCTCAATTGACCACTTTGCATTATTCTCCGTCTTTCTTATACCACTTTTGAATGATGTGGCATGTTACTTTTATAGTGTAAGTATTTGTGTTTTCCTCAGTGAAACGAAGAAGAATCCATGTAAATGCATGTTTTTAAGGTGACCCGCTACACATTTAATTCATGGTTTACTCAGTAGCTTGTTAATATTTTACATGTGACCATTTTTTTGTGCTGTTTATCTGCCCCTTTAAAGAGGCTATAAAGAGTAAGAATTTGTTTGTGAAACACTACCCCAAACTTAATCAGGTGCTGAATAAAGTGACCTACCTTTGTTTGTTAAAAGCATTATTGTTGTGACATTTATGTTTAATATACAGTATAGCAATGTGAACCTGATCTGATCCTTGTTTTAATAAATTATTTTTCCCTCTGACTAACTTATTGATGCACTCCTACATGAATACCAGTCATGATATAGGCTATTGATGTTAGTGATAATTAGTTTTAAAGCGGCTTTGTTTGTTATATCTTTGTTGTTGACTATCTAGCATCGCGAGACCGTCCTGATATTCACGTTTCGCAACGAAACGTGAAACAGAATGAGGTGATCTCACGAGGCTACCAAGTATCAGAAGCATACCCAAATTTGTCAAAATGTATAAACTGCCTTTTTTTAGCACCACTAAGTTTCTTAGGCATGCTTCACACTCACTACAGTAACATTGGTGAACGTGTGTGCAAAATCAAAATGATGTAGATGCACAAAATGTAGAAATGCGTAACAAACACTCAATAAGGTGCTATATATACACGCACACACACATTAGCTGTATTAATAAGCTGCTCTGTGCTTTAATTGACCCCGTTGAAAGACGAGTAGGGATTTGAGGTAAGCGACAGTTTATATTATTTGTAACAAGGAAGCCAAGTGTAGGCCGCATTTTTAACCAACAGGAGACATGGTGAAAGGTGGGGCTTGTCTAGACCAATGGTAGACCGTCCTAATGTATTGGATCAATCTTTGTTGATTTGAGCCGTGCGCCATTTTGACGATAGCGTACATCAAGGAAACAGCACTCTTTTTTTTTTACATCTTAATATTTGTAGGCTTATTTACATTATCGAGTCACCCCAAAGGCTTTGAGCATATTAGCAAATGGCCACAGGAGCAAACGCGACCCCTTTGGGGAAGCTGCATCCTAGTATTGGCGCTAAACGAGGATTTGATTCTGGGCCCGGAGCTGGAAACGGACTCATGCCCACTCCGGGGCCGCCTGCAGCTTTTCCACCGCCACAGACTTTTCAACCGCCAATGCCAACTGCCAGTTTTCCTCAACCGATTCAGTTCAATACGGTGGCAGCATTCCCCCCTCAGCCTCAACAACTATCTCCCGTGGCCGCAATGTCAAAATCAGGTAATTCACAACGTTGTATGGGATGCTAACCCTAGCTAGTTGTTGTATAGCTTGTTTTGAAGGCACGCCATTAGCTAGTCGGCTAGCGAGTGGCTAAATGGCGTGGATTAAAGGCCCGATACGAGCCCCATGCCTACGATATGCACAAGTACAGTCAACGCGAGTTGTGTGATTATCATTCAGAAGATCCGTATCTATTGGTTTTTAAGGTTAAGTTTCTAGGTTAGTTTGATATGTATGCAATGTACTTAAGCATATGTTTTTCCTGACAGATTTTGGTCAGAAGAAGTCAAGGAAGAGGAGTCGTTGGAGTAGTGAGACGCCCGATCAGAAGACCGTTATCCCCGGCATGCCCACTGTCATTCCTCCCGGACTGACCCGAGATCAGGAGAGAGCTTATATAGGTAAATATACACATCTGTTGGGCAGCGACCTTAACTTTTAACTTGCACACTGTGCACGTTTAAGTTTGATCTTTGCATTATGATTCAATATGGTCCACGATGTGCATTCATAGTTTTAACACATTGGTCGTGTTTGATGTCAAATTTCAATGAAAGTAACGAACCAATGAGCCTGATCTCCACGCAATTAAGTGTTCCCAAATAACTTGTTTTTAATAATGTGTTTTTAAGGTGTGTAGCTAGCTCTTTGTCAGGGATTGTTTGTAGCCTTCGGGTTTGCGTTACCGTTGGGCATCCATTATCAAGAAGATAACTTATTATATTTATTATACTTTTGAAACCTACAGGTCTCACTGTCTTGCCCGTTCCCCTCTACATCACCAGTATCATTCCCTTGCATGGGTTAGGGATATTTCCTAACATGCTAAAATATGCTTATTTTTTTCAAGTGTCGGCAGTGCTGTTTCAATGGCAAAATAACTTTTATCTGAATTCAACAAATACTCAAATATATATTATAATGTAACACCTCGGTTTAAAACGCAGTTCTTGTCCGCAGTTGTGGGATGTTACGTAGTCCCATATTTTGTACTTCTGAAGACACATTTTCTGCACTCATGCTGTCAAACTGGAATAATGTCAAATGCCTTTCAGCAGCACTGTGACACCCGTATACTGGAGCAAATTAATACTGTCAATAACTGAACTTGTTATTGATGTTGCCCACTCATTGTTAATGGTTGGTCTTCCTTGGTATGTAAGTGTTCATTTGTGCCTACCTTTTGGTTGTCACATGTTTTTTTCCTTTGCTCATAAAGTAGAACCCATTCAGTCTCGAGGAGTGCGCTTTGAAATGGTTGTTAATTGCAATTCACAAAGACTGTATTAGTGTTTATGTGAATGCAGTGTAAAAATATATATATATATATATAAGAAGTCAGTCTTAAGCTTTGGTGGGTGCATAATGGGGGCGCAGTATTCATGATTTCTTTTTCCGCTCCCTCTTGAATGCAAAAGCTATAACCCCCTCACCTCTCACCCCTCCAATCTATATGTGGCGTTAAACTGGTGACTGTGGGCACTGTTGTTTTTCTTGTCTGATCATTAAAACTAATAAGACCTCGAACACGGTTCCTTCAAATGCTAAAGCCATGTTAAAGTTAAAGAATAGTTTTTAAAGTTTGGCTGGATTGGAACGAATCAAGTTGGCTGGTATTTCTTGGAACCCTGGTTTGGTCATTTACTCACATGATGTTGCCAAATGTTCTGTCATGTTTGAGAATTTTGGAATAGTCTATTTACATGATACAAACTTGTTGGGATATCTGATGATATGTAGAGGCTTGATATTAACTGTGGAATGTATTTCTGAATTTGTTGTCCACCTTTTCCCTAGAGTTTGGTAAGGGTTTTCCTGCTCTAGAAATTTGATTTGATTATGAAGGTTTTTTTTTTTTTTTAAATTGAAGTGATTTATCAATGGCTGCAATCATGCTTTTTACCTCAGTTGAAAACAAGACGGTGCACTGATTTTGAAGCGTGCCGTCTGCCCTGATGTTGTTGTTGGTAACCAAATTTCTCTCCATCCTTGTGTGTTTTTTTTCCTTTCCTAACCTGAATACTTACAGTCCAACTGCAGATCGAAGACCTGACTCGTAAACTGCGTACAGGAGACCTGGGAATTCCTGTTAACCCTGAGGACAGGTCGGAAAAAGATTTAAACCCACCAACAGTAACACTTTCTCTACCTTCTTGATGTTTTTTTTCTTGAAGAAAAAAAAGATGTCTGTATTAGCTTATGGGCAACAGTAACGTGACCTTTCAATCACATAGCTAGATGTGTCCTTGATGAAAGGTGATAGAATATATAGCAAATTATTTAATAATTTCTCATTTTACTCTTGTCTGCACTCTAACCAAGTGCGAGAAGAGCATAGGTAGAATATTACAAGTAGTCGCTCTCTCGCTTTCTCTCTGTCTCGCTCTCTCTCTCTCTAAAAAAATGGTTAAGGTAGACTTGCCAGAATGATAACCTCTATTAATGTAGTGTAGTATCCATTTGAAACTGAGGCATGTGACTCATCATTTACATATACATGCCAGTTAAGTCTACCAGCCAGTCTGCATCTTAGTTACATGTCACTTTCAGACCTTTATTGGTGCTTGTGATTAGTAATATAATGTAATATAATGTATAACTAATGGGGCAAGTGTTTTTCACATCTAAAGCAGATTTTAGTTATTTAGGGTCTTGTAAGCTGATGTAAAGGGTTATATTACATTTTATATGGAATGTGGAGTGAGGTTATCACTAGTGAATGTTTTTGAATACTACTAGAAACAGATTAATAACCATTTCAATATAAGTAAAGCATGCCAATAATTATTTGAGCTAGGTACAGGGAATAGGCCTGGGTAACTGCAAATGTTCTATTTTTAGTATTGGATTTAGATTTCCCATAAAATGGGATTTTAACAAGATGTGTCAGGTTAGCGGAGGGGTGGGCAGTTATGCCTTTTTTGAGGGTACCCCCTCACCTGTCAGTCGTCTATAACGTATAGACTCGCCTGTCTATTCCTGCAGGAATGCCATTGCTTTCAAGAATGTGTGATATTGGCCTCCTTTTGAGCTAGTCCCATGTTTCCTGGTATATACATTTCTTATTTTAATGTTAATCGGACATCTCCACAGCAACAAAAACAAACAACTTTATTCCAGGACATTTATAGATTACTCCCCCACTCTAACATGAAATAAACCACGAGTGTTTCAGGTTGTCACCGTTGGAAGTTTTGAGCTTTAAATTTCAAAACGTTTTTTATTTTACTTTTTAATTTCCACTCTTCCTCTTGGACTTCAAGTGGTCACAAACGTGTCTCTCTGAAGGGGAGATCTTTAGGAAAAGGTGAACATCTAATCTTAATTCCTTTTCTCTAACCCAAATTACCCCCACGTCAAGCTAACCCTTTTTCAAGCACAGAGTCTCCTTAACGACAGCTACTACGCAGGTTTTCAGCATCCTCGGGGAGGTACGGACCTCTTCCTGCCACGTCAACACCAGGCAACTCTCAAAGCCAGCGTTTCTGCTTTAGGATTTGCCCGTTTTTACCATTTTAATTTTTTTACTACCAACTATTCATTCAGTAGGCCAACAACCCTGTATGCAGGTTAACTGGCGGCCATTTTTTGTTTTTTGATTTATTTTTGTGGTGGATGCCCTGCATTGGTTTAATCACCACCATACAGCTCTGGTTGCCCTCATTCTGAACTGAAACTGTGATTTAACTGGGCTCTTTGGCTCATAAAATGTTAGGTCAGAATATAATAATTTAACCATATCATTTGTTTTCTCATTCCTTTACATTGGCATGTGTTTCTCCAAGTCACCCTATTTCAGGATAGATTTGTTTTTTCCCTCTCTGAATACTTCCAACACTCAAGCTCTTTTAAGTACCCATTATTATTATTATTATTATTATTATTATTATTATTATTAAGTGGCATTATTTCATTCCAAATGGTCTACTGTGTTTACTTTATTTTGTAAAGCACTTCCTGAAAGGAGTTAGACAGATGCAGGGAAGCTTTTGTGACTGTGACCTGTGTCCGGAGATGGTGCTGACGATGGCCCTCTTGTCTGTTTCTGCCACCTAGATCTCCCTCTCCGGAGCCCATCTACAACAGTGAGGGGAAGAGGCTGAACACGCGGGAGTACCGCACTCGTAAGAAGCTGGAGGAGGAGCGCCACTCTCTCATCACGGAGATGGTCGGACTCAACCCCGAGTTCAAGCCACCTGCCGACTACAAGTATGCAACCGGCCTTGTTGGCCTTTTGCATGTCGGTTGCATTTGGGCGCAGACATGCTACAAGCTTAGCGTAGCATTACTGTTAAAATGGTTAGAATTAGCTTTCTAAAGAGCTTCTAATTGCAGAATAGTTATTGGATCAGTTAAGAATCTCCCCACGAAACTAGAGAACTATTCACAATAATGTCACCAGCTAAAGCTTCATTCTGATTCTGTAATGCATTGTTATGACATAATACAAATTGACCTATTATTATCTTTTATACCCTGGTTGATGGTTGCTCACGTTCTAGATGGTAGCAAACTTGCCAAAGTAGTACCCAAAATTCTTTGTTTTGAGTCTTCTTTAACCGTTACAGTTCCTCTTGCGTCTTATTTTTGTGATTCTTTATCCTGCAGACCCCCGGCTACCAGAGTCAACGACAAAGTCATGATCCCCCAGGATGAATACCCAGAGATCAACTTTGTGGGACTGTTGATTGGACCACGGTAAGTTGCATCATGAGGGCTTGGAGCTTATATTCCATGAGGGACGGGACCCTAACATCAAGCTGCCTCCTCCTCCTCTTTGCATGTGTTCTACCCAGTGGCAACACCCTGAAGAACATCGAGAAGGAGTGCTGCGCCAAGATCATGATCCGTGGCAAGGGCTCTGTGAAAGAGGGGAAGGTGGGCCGTAAGGACGGCCAGATGCTGCCTGGGGAGGACGAGCCCCTGCACGCCCTGGTCACTGCCAACACCATGGAGAATGTCAAGAAAGCTGTGGAACAAGTGAGTTTTATGATTTTCACTGATGCAATGAATCAGTTTTACTGATTCCTGATGCATTGTCGAATTGGCAAGGTTGTTTTTTTTTTGCATACAATGTCTATGGATTCTATCTCTCTGTCGTAGAGAAACCTTACCTCCCTATAAATTACTAGAAAATGTTCCACGTATGGACTAACAAAGTCTGGGTCATTTATTAAAGGATGAGGTGCTGTTCAGGTTCTCTGTGGGACTGTAACAGTGAAGGTGGTGTAAAGGTTTCTGTGAGAGTGTACCAGTCTGCCCCTGGGTAGTGCGCTTGCAACGTCAAGGTGTGCAGTGAGCTTAACTGCATTGTGTCTGGGTAGATTCGCAACATCCTGAAGCAGGGGATCGAAACCCCTGAGGACCAGAATGACCTGCGGAAGATGCAGCTCCGAGAGCTTGCCCGGCTCAACGGGACCCTGAGAGAGGACGACAACAGGTCAGCAAAGGTTTTTTTTTCCCCAGATGGTTTGTTTTGTTTTATTTTTTTTTGTCTCTGATGTCTTTCTATACACTGTAGCAGCAAAGCATTGCCGTCTGAAAATCTTTGTTTCGTCTGCTTTACAGGATTCTTCGTCCATGGCAGAACTCTGAGCCTCGCAGCATAACCAACACCACACTCTGTACCAAGTGTGGTGGTGCAGGACACATCTCCTCTGACTGCAAATACACCAGGTATTGGGGCTCAAGACCTCACCGATAATGAGTAGTTCTGATGGCCAAACATGACGCAATGCTGTGCGGTGCTCAGACTTTGACTGACCTGACGTTGTGCTCCACCCCCCTCCAGTTCGTTCACTGCCCACAGAGCCACACCTGGAGAGCCCCCTCAGTCAGCCCAGGACAAGGCTCGCATGGACAAGGAGTATCTGTCCCTCATGGCAGAACTGGGCGAGGCTCCTGTCCCTTCGTCTGGCGGAGGACACTCGCACCAGGGTGGAGGCCCCCGCTCCTCTGGCCTCAACAACTCCCAGCAGCAGGTCAGTGTCTGTGCCAAGCTGCTTCGTCTTCTCATTTAGATTTTCAAGGCTTTGACTCTATGAGAGCCAGTCTTTATAAGCAGGCATCTGCTAATGCCATATGCTTTAAGGATACATCTCTAGGGAGGCGATGTCCTCCCCCCCCCCCCCCCCCCCCC
>OOFB01003845.1:1365-26655 GCA_900323305.1 Trachyrincus murrayi
CCCCAACAGACTGTAACACGCCAATCTGTACTGCAAATCATATGGCACAAACAACACAGTGAGATGAAGACACACACACACACACACACACACACACACACACACACACACACACACACGCACACGCACACGCACACACGCACACGCGATAAAAGCGGACCGCTTGGCGAACAGGGCTGAGGTTGTGCACAGGAGGACGAGGAAGGTTTGAATCCCTGTTCCATGGTTCCACTCAGTTTCCCAGTCATAGCATACATTATACAGCCAGATATATATTATATACATATTTATGTATACAAGATTCAGTCAGTCAATCTGAATAGCCGAGTTATTACACACAACAGTGATGTGATCATTTGAAATTGTAACATCTTGGCTGGCTGGCCCCTTGAGAGAGAGAAGGTCCAGCGTTCATACAGTAGGGACATTTCCCTCCCTTGCACACAAAAATGCTCACATCCAAAAAGAAAAACTAACAAAAAAAACACATCTGGCAAAACATGCGGTCAACATTTCTGTGTAACAAATGTAACAAGTCTGTGGAAAATTAAGGACAAAATACAAAAATTAAAATCAACCAAAATCGATGAAATGATGTGGCAAAATCAATAGTAAACACTCACACTAACAAACACATTCTGCTTTAAAAAAAAAACCACACACACAGATGCCCGATGATTTTGTAAATGAAAAGGACTCTTAAGGCAAAACGATAACAGACACTACCCCAGCCTAGGACCAGGACGTGGTGGAGGTGTGGGGTACTGGGAGGGGGGGGGGGATCCAGATAGTAGTCCAGAGCTGTAAACAGTCAGAAGCCTCGCAGGTTGCACAGGCGTGACAATAGAGGGGGTGCTCTCATGGTGTAGCCCTAAGCAGGCAAGCGCGTAATCGTAGTGACACTGTCGGGTGGGCGGGGCTGGGCGGGGGGGCAGACAGCCAGCTAGATTAATCGGTGTTTCGGGTCACACGCGCGGGGGAGTTCGGCTCAGTCACTCTCGTCTGGGTTCTGGGGGTCCATTATTTTGACGTGGGTGAAGGGAAACAAGCCCCGCCGGCCGTTCACCTCGCCCTCCCATTGGCCGCTGATGTTCATCCTTAACACCTTGACGGTGTCCCCCACCTGCCGAGAAACACAAACGCCACACTCAGGAATTCGCTTTCTGAATACGTTTAGGTGAAAAAGAAAAAAAGAACGGACATAAAACACTTGAATAAAGACAACCAAATGATTTCATTGACGCCAGAAACGATTTGCTGGAAGTTGAAAAAGCAGACAAAAACCCCCAAAACTGGGCTGGTTCTACGAAAACAGAAGTGAAGGGATTCAACTCTTTCAGGATAGCCACAATCCAGCTTCCTGAAACAAAATGACCGTGAAAAAGGAAGTCAATTCATGCAAAGGCAGCATCCAGTAATGACACAAGCATATTTATATCTAATCAATATCATTAATACAATGTTCGAATCGTACTGCTGGACATTTAATATAATGTCCAGATATGTTCCTACGAGTCACACAGAACCACGGCAAGCCGGTCCCTCACATGCCTCACATTGCCTAGTGACATTGTGAATGACATTGAACATTCAGAACCATATGCTCTCAATCAGGATAAAAAAAGAAAAAAGATAAACGTCCCCATCCAGATAGTGACTGCAAATCCCCAAAATGAAAATGTGGAAAGCCCCAGCTGAAAGTTACGGTTATCTGTGATTATGGTAATCCTTGTGCTTGACATTGCATCGAGATAGGCTTCTCTGGAGTAGCCCCTCAGATTAAACACCAAGATAGGGTCAAATAGGGTTAGGGTCATTATGGTGAATGAGGCGATGAGTAACTAATACTTACTTCATCTGGTCACAATTTACAATTCAAATAGAGTCAACACTCAAAATACATGTCAGAATGTTTTAAAAATTGTAGTTTAGGAACATTGGTCTAGGATCTCCTACTAAACCCATGTAGTTTAGGAACATTGGTCTAGGATCTCCTACTAGACCCATGTAGTTTAGGAACATTGGTCTAGGATCTCCTACTAGACCCATGTAGTTTAGGAACATTGGTCTAGGAAGTACTTCTGGTGACTAGGGTGTTTTGACTGCCTCCAGCATCTTCTTCCTGGCCCCCTAAAAGACCCCAAAATAGCCCCACGCTGAGAAACTGCAGAGCGGGTGTGTGCTCCAGGGTGTGACCTAGTGACAAGGAGGTAGACCGCAGGGACGAGGAACACAAGATGGAAAGATAACGTTTGGTTTGCTGTGAAACATCCTCCCTGGCGGCTCCAGAAGCTAGCAGCTTCACACTTTCATGTTATTTTTAGTCACTGGTTCAACTCAACACAAAGACAATTGTTACTAAGATATTCTGTTGTTTGTGCTTGGCTTTGAGACCGTGCCAGCAAAAGTCGTGAGAGGCGAAACTAGTTATTTGTGTGGAAATAGTTGGGGAATTCCATAAATGTTGTGTATGTGTTCACATGATTAACAATTTAACAAATCCTGTACACTGTGAATGCGTATTGTCTACCAAATTTGTTCCCGCACGAGTACACATTTAGCTGTTGCATTTTTTTTGTATCTAATAAAATGAACAGCAAAGCTAGTCGCTAATAAAAGTGTGCTAAATGACTGAAAAGTAAATAGTAATCAACTTCTCCTCTGTCCCTCAGAACTATAAAACCTCTGATGGGTCAGAGGTAAATATGCTGCACATTGTGGTTGATCCGTCTGGTTTAGCGCATGCATGCATCTTGACAGGAAACACGCTACGGATGTTTCTGGTATCTACACTTCTCGTCTTGCAGTATCCGCAAGCATGCAGTCACCTGCCACGCTTCTAACACTGAACACTGAACCACTGAAATCCCCATCCAAAGCATTTTTCTCCAATCTTCGGTGCCCTAATCCAGACTGCAGCATCTATCCTCCACCACCGGTTCAGCCTTGAGTCAGCACAGGGCCTGTAATCCCAGGTGTTAAAGCCAGCCCAGTGGCCCCAGGACCAAATGTGTTCACGTCAAACAAACCTTCAGACTAAACACGTAAAAACGACATGACCCAATTCTGACCCGTTTCCATCACCCAATGACCTTAAAACATTGGTCGATGAAAACCACATTACTGGAAGACTTATATAAAGCTTTGTGGTTTTGGTTTTTCATTGAAATGATGCAGGTGATTCTATTATGATGGTGCAATGATAAATCGCACATTATTGGTATAGATCGGATATTATCCATCTATTGTATAAACTCAACTGTAAAAGGAAAATCTGGTGAAATAATATGGCCTCTGTTCCTAATACGCCAAAATAAATGCAATTCATGAGGCTTATATTGGTTTGAAATAGCTTGAACCCTCCATAGGCACTCTGTACTGAAACTGTGATGTTTATTGAACAAGTGGACCAGGTTTAATCTTTAAGTCAATGTATAAAGAACTTATTGAAAGAGCTGCACGTCGTTGCTTCGCTTTGTTGCTCTGGAACAGTTATAGATTCAAACTGAGAGGAAGTGAAAGTTAAACTTGCAAAACTCAAAAAACAACAGCAATGGCAAATGCACTTCAGCCAGGTACAGACATGAACGTGGATGTGTTTGTTTATTGTGTAGCTTTGTGGAGTTCCTGGCATGCATAGGACATAACTTCCTGGAATATTTCGACCAATGGGGACTCGAAGTCAACCAAAATGAGCCTCAAAGTCACATGACCTGAATCATTGAATCACAGAGACCTGTTTTCAGACCAATCTCTGATCCAAATGAGATTTTCATCGTAGCGAGATAAAAGATGTCAAACAAACTATCGCAGGCAGTTGTGGTTCACACACACACACACACACACACACACACACACACACACACACAGGTAATGAGAAATGGTGAGCCAGCCTCCTTCTATAAGCTGAGCGCATGGATGGAGCTCACTGACCAAAGACCATTTATAATTGCATTGCTTTTTTCTCTCCATCCTCTTAGTGTTTCACACAGATGTTTTAAGGAAAAGTACGACAGGCGAATAATATAGTACCAGGATGGTATCAGTTTGAAAATCTTCTTCTTTTTTTTTAAACAATGGAAGTAAGAACAAGTCCTGATCAAGGTTTTTAATTGGTCCAGTACTGAGCCAAGATTGCTTCAGCTGGCTGCTGCGATGCAGGCTGGAAGACAATATGTTGTTGGAGCAATGTATAGCAGCCAGGGTAAACAATATGGGAGTGATGATATGAAGACTGTAGACCAAGACAAACGAGGAAGAAGAAACGCATGGCAAGCCTATTAACACTAGTATAGATTTCTTGACTTGGAATTGACTTGTTTTTTTATTTATTTTTTAAATCGGTAGCAATAGATGGGCGGGGGATTACATGGCTTACTCTCCCTGATGGCTAAATCAATTTGTCGACAACTGACTAATTGTAATCTACGCGATTGTGATATCAGTGTAAGATAATAACGGCAACAGTCTTGGAGTATTTTGTTATTGTAGTGCATGCTTCCCATAATAGCTAGCTACCTAAATCTGCCTTAAAATCAATTCAGTAAACATCAGACCTGTGTCCTGATGGGCCTTTATACGGACAAACCAACACATCGATCTGGCAACATCTAAGTCCTACCACGAGGCTGCCAGTGTCCTTCATTGGTAATCTATGGGATGAGTTCACCAAACAGCACAGACGGGCTGCCAAGTCACCGGGCCAAACATTACTCAGCATTTCTTCACTCAGAAATAGCTGACTGCATTTTCCCTTTAGAAAATCAACACGAGCTGATTAATATAAGCTAGATTCCAATCCCAATGGTAGCAGAGCACAGCATTGGGATGCAGAATGCGGAAAAGGCCACCTTGGAGAGAAATGTAAATGTTATGGATCGGAGAGTTGTTTTGAAATGGGGTTGCTACTATAAAAGAGTATGTTATGCTAAACCATATCGAGTGAGAGGCAGAAATTAGCACACGAGGGGAACATGGTGTAAGCTGCTCTTCAGCTAACAATTCATACGTCATGTGCCTCCATTATAATTCATCCAAAATTAACTTGGTGGATGGTTGCCAATTCAAATATTAAGTAAGTCACATCAGTACTTTAGCACAGTGGTTCTCAACTGGTGGGTTGCGAGGGCATTTTGAGTGGGTCGCAGAGCATATGCCAAACCCTAGTCTTTAGAAAGAAGCCCATGAATTAACTAATGTTTCAATGTTAATTCATGTTTCAATGGCTTACTATTATCATTGAGTTTAGCCCCAATTGTTGATGGTTGTTTTTAACAGTACTTTAAAGGCATTGTTGATTACTGCAATATTGGTAAATATTTATTTTATTTTTGGGTCGTGACTTAATGACACATGTGGGTCCTGAGGCTAGACCAGTTGAGAACCCCTGCTTTGGCATACCAACCCCACCATGAAGCCATGCCCGGTCAACCTTAAGATCATAACTCGGAGTCCATACCTCTAGAGCCAGAGCCGTCTTGTCGTAGGCACAGGGCACTCTTCTCTGGATGGCCTTGGCCATGACGGGGCCGTTCGGCAGGGAGGGCACCGGGGAGACGATGGCCCCCGGGGTGCCGGAGGGCAGCGGGGACGGGGTCTGGGGCTGGGCGTAGGCGTGCACGTGCGCGGGCTCGGGGATGCCGTAGCTGTTGGAGTTGCGGGAGCCGTGCGGCGGCTGACCGGGGTGCGCGGAGCGGCCGGCGAACATCTCCACGTAGGGCACGGGGATCATGCCCACGCGGCCCTCCTTGCTCTTGGCGCTCCACCACTGCTCCTCGGGCTTCTCCAGGATGATCAAGAGCTCGCCCTTCTTGAAGGGCAGGTCCTCTGCGTCGCTGCCCGTGAAGTCGTACAGCGTTCGCACGTACTCAAGGTTGTCGTCCGGGAGGCCCATGGGCTGGACGGGGCCCGTGACTGGGCTGGCATACCTGGAGCACACGTCCATCGTTACATGCAGGGGATTACAGGGAGCCCATGAGAACTAACATTAGGAAGGACAGCTACATGAGATGATCAATATTTAAGCATTTTACAACCACCACTATTGCCAGTGTTTTAATCACACTTTGAACATTGTCATCGTGACACTTGTTGTTTTTCTTCTACTTCTTTAGGATTAGGCTAAATGCCGTTATGCAAGTATGAGTATGTGTCATTCTTCTTCAATGCATTTCTGCTTCAGCAGCATAATCCCTAGGCTCAGGGAAAACCAAGTATCTTCTAGGTCGTTCAGATTTGTAAAGCAATCGTGTGCAAGAGCAATATGGGTTATATATCTAGTATCTCAGTGAAGCACCTCTGACCGAGTCCCTGTAATCTGATCTAGTAATGCCTAATTTGGATTCTCCAAATAAGCAATTGTGGTTTTATAATATTCCAAATGCAATTATGATATTTTTTTGTTGCGTCAATTTAAAATAAACAAAAAAACTTCACATTTGTGTATAACTTGGACCGCTATTTTAAGTAATAACGGCGAACCAAAACTATCTGCAAGATGCAAAACGTCGTCACTATTGCCTGGAAACACAACTGTGTCCACTCCTCCTTCTGAGATGGCTTTAAAAAGCACGACAGCATAAACGGGCATACTTTCAATTACACAGTAGATGTAGTGGGAGTACATGAACTCACTAACTTGACATATTACAAATCAAGTTAGTAATCATTTCCATACTGGTGCATGCACACCACACCTCCCCGCTGCCTACAGCAGTGAGCTATGTGGGAGGTGTTGGAGCGTGTCTCAGCCTCACAAGTGTCAGCTAGATTTAAACAGGGCCACCTGAGTAAAGGCTTTAATAGAGCTCAATTGCAAGAACCTAAAATGTTGCAATCCAGTTGACCAAACAGTAAGGCATGTAAGGTACCAGAGGTGTATACATGATCCAATACTATAATGTAGTCACTTACCTAGACGCCGGTTCTATCAACGTGGTCGTGTCCAGGTAGTGGATCTTGTAGAACTCCAGGAGGGCGGCCAGGTGCTCGAACTCCTGGTCCCCTATTTTGAACCTCTTGCTCGACAAAGAGTTTATGATATAGTGAGACACCTTTGAATTCTCGGACACCGAGAGTACGTAGTCGCCGGGGCAGGTCGACGAGTCCCTCACGAGAAACATGCCGTGTCTCTGCCCCTGCAGTCGGTTCTGTGCCTCCTGTCTAGACACCGGTCCGAAATACCAGGCGGACCGATCGGACGAGTCGAACCGCGCCGTTGACATGATTCTCCCCCCCCCTCCAAAACAAACAAATTAACAAATCTAAAAAAAAAATAGAAATTACAAGTAGACTCACACAATAAATAAAAATAAAAAAAGCCTAGTAGCTTGGGGCTAGTGGAACCGAGAGCGATCTAGTGGATCTTGAGTGTGTTTTTGAGATGGATCCAGGGGCAGGGCACTGGTCGGGCCCCCCGGAGGTCGAGCTTCTCGAAAGATGTTCTACCCCAAAGCTGCGAGATCCGGAGACATCCGACGGCACGACAACCTGGCGGTTCAGCGACAGGCTGCGACTAGCTCGATCCAACAACTTTGGAACATAATGCGGGGCTCCCCGGTCTTCTAGTCAATGGCGACGGGGTTGTTCGAGCTGCCGGCACTTCGACAGAAGACACACATCAAGCGACAAAGTATCACAAAAAAAAACCCCCAAGGTTCCCCTTTTCGTTCCTTCCTCCGACAAAGTGAGCAGCGGTTCTGTTACAAGTTACAGTTTCACACGAACCCTCCCCGGTCCTCTCACCACGGCGCAGTAATGCGGACGGCCACAGGTCTGACGAATCGTTCGGGTTTCTTATCGATCTTACTGTGGACCACGGCGTCGCGGAGACGTCTTCCAGAAGTCCTTCTCTGGAGTCGGAGCACACTTTTTTTTTGAAGCAGTAGCAGTAAAAAAAAAAAAAAATGGCGGCCCGCAACACGTCTTCACAGCAAATGCATTAAATAACAAGTGACTCGCCAGCACATGCACTGCGAATTCGGAGTTTTTTTTATATATATTTTTTTCACAAAACGACCGGGTAATTCGCCCGCGTTGACGGTAACCGCTTTGTGGAAGTGAAGTTCACGGAGGGCTGTATTTAATACTTTCCCTTGTTTCTCTTGCTCAGCCCCCCCTTCTCGCCAGCCGCTAAAGTCAGACTGTCCGAGACCGAAAAAAATGGCGACGGGAGGGCAGGTCCTGCGCGCGCGCCCACTTTCTGTCCGCACGTCACTGGCTGGCTCGAGCACCCCGCCCCCTGCCAGGTGACGACGGCCGAGACGGCTCGGTGTCAGTCTCGCTCACATTAAAGGCTACGAGATAGGGGATTGATATCGTTTAGTTCTGTCTTATCTTATCTTATCTTATCATACAACAATATCTTCCGTTTCAGAAGTCATATAGTTCCTGGAATCAACATTCGCAGTTCACGCTAATTATGATTATGGTGTTTCTGAATCTTTTCACACATTTTATTGTGCAGAAGTCCACGTCAAAAGTAGCCTACTATTGGAGACTTAAGTGACAGAAAAGACTATAAAAGCCTCTTAGTTTGAACAAACTGTCCACAATCATTCAGAATGAATATATTGTGATTCAGATGTGAACAGCATATGCGACCAAAGCTGTATTCAAAACAAGCAAGTAATAAAATATACTATTTTAGCCTATGTAATAGTTATACTATTGTATAATGGAAATTATAAATGAGTATGGCTGATGAATCTAGCTTTTTCAGACCTAAAATAATATACTTTTACACATCTATAACCTCAATGTGGGAAATTATTGTGCCACTTCAACACGACACAATAAAAATAATCAGAATAGTTCTCATTTATTACATCCCAGAGATCCCTGGCCTTTTCTATACAAACAACATTTCACACGACAAAACATTTAAACACAACCAGGAGTCATAGTGTGGAGTGAACTTCTGCTTATGACTGCATAGAGAAGGCATAAAAGAGGTAGTTCTCTCTTGCCACTAGACGGTCACTGAGGTTCCAGTTTAGCCCTATGAGACTGCAGCTGGCTGGCAGAGCGCTGCTGCCTCCAGCAACACTAGCTGAATGTTAATCGACGCTAAGCCACTGGTTGGAACTGGCTATAGTGCCGGCCAGTTCCCACATTTCCCTACAAAGGCTCTGTGATGCAACAAAGTGGCATAGCCAAAAGTGGTGAATTATTTGTCCTATTCTCCCAACAATAGACGATGGGCGACGCATTGTGTGTGTTTACAGAGCTGTTTCTCCCCCATACAAATGTAGCCTATAAGGCATGTTAAGCGGGGAAACTAGGCCATGTTTTTTTGGCTTATACTTACTAAGGCAGTATGAGATATTTCTTCATGATGTCGTACATCTCACGTATATCTAAAGTAGACTATATGCGGTTTAAGAAGAGGAAGATGTGGTGTCATGCAGAATATATGCAAAATAGAGTGAATAATAAGGAAGCTTACACATAGGAGACTTGGCTGTACTGCTTTGTTAATAACAAAGTGGCGTATTGTTGTAAACAACAGACAGTGCCACAGACAACCGTTCTGGATTGGATGTAGGCCTTGCTCTATTGTGAAAGCAACTTCCTTCAGAAGCAACAGCCCCTGGTGGATGAGAAGGGCCACATTTGCATAGAAAGTACTCATCGTTAAGTGAGAGTCAAACCCGCATATAAACCTACAAGAAAGTAAAAGTCGCTTACAGGGTGGCTAGTCTTGAACACAACAGGATTAGTTTAGTATAGTGGCCTTATTTAAACCATGGGGCCTCTTCACTAGCTGACCTAAGAGTTGATCGTTGTTGTGGTTGGCGTTTCAGGTGCTTTTCGTGGTCTTCATATATTTTCACGTGTCTGACAATGTCATGTTTGAAAATTCATAGTGAAATTCTCAATGTAGCCAGAATGTTATGGATCGTGGTCAGCCACTAGACCACTAGAGGGCGGTGTTTTGCAAGTTGTATTTTCACCATGAGTTGATGTTTTTTGTATACTTTACTAATATAATGCATTAAAGCACATGCATGTATAAAACTCACGGTTATGTTAAGGTATATTTTACTTAAGTCGATTTTTCAAACCATGCACACATTAGAACACCTTTCTGATGCTTTCGTCCGATATCAACTTCATATTTCATAGTTCATTGTGATTTTTTTTTTGGAAAACTTGTTTACTTCTTCTTGTGGGATGGGCTGTGAGGGAGTCCTGAGCACGTCTGGAAACATCTGGCCCTGGCTCACTGCACTGTCCGTTTTAAGCGGCTTCTCTGCGCCGCCTGGGTCCTCTTCTGTCTCTCTGCGATGGTGGAGCTCAGACTCTGCTTGAGCGCTGGTAGGATCACGCCATCTGACACCCTGGCCTGAGCTGGCCTGGGACTGGAGAGAGAAAAAAAAACACAGGACATGTGAAAGACCCGATAGTAGCTATAACTATGGGGGACTGAATAGGATTAGATACGTCTACTACCGCTGTCCTGGCAGATAAAAGTAGCAGACCCATAATTAGTGAGCGACACCTGTGTTTGTCCTACGATGATGCCTCTGTGAAACGGGTCTGTTGAACGTCCACACGTCCCTACCTGCTCCTCAATTACCTTTATCTGGATTCACTGTTGGTCGCTTTGGAGAAAAATCGTATGCTAAATGACTCGATAGAAATTAGTACACTGCTTTATAGTTAATTGCTGATATCCACATGCTCACACACATTCATGCAGTGAAGGTGATGTCATCCATGCAAGGCAGCAATGGAGCAAAAAAATGCCATGACACTTTTTTTTTGCACCAGCATCAGCAACCTTCCAGCTCAGACTTGAGTAGCTCCTGGGCTACTCAAGGCTATGCTTTACTGCAGTGGTTCTCAAACTGTTTATAAGCGACTACCCTGTAAACAAACAGAACCATAAATGTGTGTGTGTGCGTTCTATCAGCTAAAATATGTCCATTAAAAGACTTACATTATGACTTTGGTCGTTCGGTGTATGAATGATTCAGTCATTCCTTCTTGAGAAATCGGCAGCTGGTAGCAGCTGAGTAAAAATGTAATTCAGACAAAAGTAAATGTAAAGAGTTTGTCCACTTACGTTTTCTTTGGAAGCTGTTTATGCGCGAGCTGTGGAAACCTCTCTGTTGCTGAAGTCTTGCTGTAAAGTACAAAAAAGAATAATAACACTGGACTACAAACTTATTTTTGTCAATGTATGCCTCTGACATGTTAACAATATAACAACACTCTTTATCGCCCTACCGGGGCCCGTCTGCAAGGAAAGCCTTGGTCAGAATGTAGTTCTCTGGGCTGATCTTCTTGTTGAACACGATGTCTCTCAGAACCACCTTTATGCGTAAAATCTAAAAAAAAACACAAAAATGATTTTTAAAAAAATGATCATAAAATATAAATCAGAATCAACATCATTTCATCAAAAGGTTTCAACACGGACACAAAATAAACATCATCTATATTCCATTAGGTGAATGCTGTTATCCAAAGCGTCCTACTGTGCATATAGTCTTGGCATGGCTGGCCCCTGTGGCAATCGAACCCCTAACCCTGGTAGTGGTGACTGACCGGTTCGAGGCAGACTCGGCCCCTTACTTCTTGAGATTGCAGACTGTTGGCATTGTAGAGCTGCCTGATGATGACCTCACACTCTGGCAGGGTGGGGGCCCTGGGGGGGTGCACGGGGCTGCTATGGATACGCAGCGGCTGGAGGGACGTGATGAGCCCTCCGCGTAGCTCCGGCCCGCGGTCCGCTGGGCGCGCTCCCGGGGTTTCACTACAGTCAGTGCTACTGGGTTTACAATGTCAAATAGTTCACTGGTCTCAACCATTTAAGTATAAAATGCCCTTCTGTTCATTTTACATCCCAGGCTTTAACTTTGCTTACACATACCAATATTGTTATTACCAATAATGAGCTACTATGCTATTATATATACCCTTTTATATCATGACACCAAACACTACACTATAGCAGTATTGCCATAACATCGGACTACCAGGGACCTGATTCATACTATTTTATATTCGTTATACAAATAAAAAAAATAAAAAAAGTGTCAATTTGTTTGGTAGGCGCTCTTGGCCAATCAGCCATCATTGTGATCAGATCAGATTATAATTAATAACCTGTGTAGGTTACTCTTTAGATGTGTACGACCGGCCGCATGGTAGGTGAAGTACAAAGCTTTACGCACCACATGTTGACCGTGAACGTTACAGCGGAGAACAACAGTGTAGGCTGGGTGGGCTGGAGACCTGTACCTGGGTGCGTGGTGCTGGTGGTGGTGGTCCTGGGAGGAGCAGTGGGCGTCCTGCAGGGGCTGCTCCAGGTACAACCCTCTGCTGGCTTCCCCTCCCTGAGTAGGGGGCCGGACCCCCCGCTGACTTGGGAGTGTCCCCGCTGCACCAACAGGAGGCACCAGAAGAAGATATTATACATGATGGCTGTGGTCAATATTATTAGACTGATATGGCTGCTGTATATGGTTAACGAAATGTAGCTACTGCTGAGACATTTTGTCAATTAATCAATTTGTCAGGACATTTATTGATTATAAATTTAAATAATAAATTATGTCACACTTTATTGTACAGTGTGTGTGTGTGTGTGTGTGTGTGTGTGTGTGTGTGTGTGTTAGAATTGCACCTTACTTTTTCTGCTTAATTTTGGAGGATCCATTATTAGTTTATACTGCAAATCTGAAAACAAAAAAGAACACCAGGATAAGTATGAAATGTCAGTGCTTTCCTCTTCCCAATTAGTAAAACCAGTGCAGTGCCCGTTTAAAACGCGCCTGTTCATCGCTTGGCCTCCGGTGTTGCTGCTTGCAGCTTTCTCGAGAACCGCTCATCCAAACAACTTCACACTCCGCACTGCACTTCCTCTGGTCCTCAGCAATGCACACGCCAAACGTGAAGTCGATCAGATGAACGGTTGTCGAGAAAATCAAAAGGCCAAGACATACAGAGACTCCTTCCGTGTTAGTTAGATAGTAAGATCACGAGATAAGCCATTTAACCACACTGGCC
This sequence comes from Trachyrincus murrayi, assembly GCA_900323305.1. Classification (NCBI taxonomy): domain Eukaryota; kingdom Metazoa; phylum Chordata; class Actinopteri; order Gadiformes; family Macrouridae; genus Trachyrincus; species Trachyrincus murrayi. The sequence continues at coordinate 14,383 of OOFB01003845.1, forward strand.
GCCAGAATGCTGCGATGACGTCAATAAGAGACGCGTTTACGACACCCCTTGTCTCCCGGGGGGAGACGCGGTGCTCGGTAAAGCGACACCGGAGGAGGCGCCGGTTACCCCCTACAGAGAGAAATCATTCACCGTCCGCTTCCCTCCTGTCACTGTAATGTTCAAGTTGCCATGCAACCACTAGATGCTGAAAACGTCTCCGTTTTCACTCCTGGGGAGTCACTCGGGTCGCTGTGGCAGAACCGCATACGCGTGTTAACTGTATTTGCATGCGGATGTATACAATTTAGTCATTTGGAAATGTCACTTCATACTTCTTCCACATGTGGCTCTCTTCTTAAAGTGTAACATTCGCACGTATACTTCTATGTATCCTAAACAAAAGTGAAAGCTATACCCGCTAAGGTTGAAACTCGTGATAATTAAACCTATTATTATTACTACATTACTACATTGCAATACACCCCTCTCTCACCTTTATTCTCCCGCTTGAGGTCGTCTACCTCGGCGTGCAGCTGGCGCAGAGTGTCCCGGTGCTGCTGCTGTAAGAACGCGATGTTCCTCCGGAGCGAGGCGACGCGGGTGTCCGGCACCATCATGTCTCCGGGGGAGCTGCCCCTCTCTCCTCCTCCTCCTCCCCTCACCACCACCACCCGTCGGTCTGCTGGGGTCAGGGGCCGCAGGTGGTTCACCTCCGCCGCAGGTAAAGGTCGCGAGGTGCAAGATTTGTCCAGAAAGCCGACTCGCGTCCAGTGCGGCAGATTTCGCACCGGAGGAAGGTGGTGCTGGTGGTGCTGGTGGTGCTGGTGGCTCGACATGGCTTTGCTTTAGCGAACAGCGTTAACTAACTGTTGAATGCGGATAGTCAATGCTAACATTAGCAACACACACACACACACACACACACACCTCCACAGGCTGTTTCAAACGTCAACTCATGTTTGCCTTACGGTGACTTGACGGGGGGGTGGGGGGGGAAAGGTGAAACGACTCATTATTCACAGCAACAGACGGGCGAGATGTTCGTGAATCCTCTCACCATTCCTATTCGGGTGTTTGATCATTTAGAAGTGAAGTAAACCGCCGGTTTGTACTGAAGGCTTGAAGCGGTTAGCTTGAGTTGTTTCACCTTCAACAGACATGCGCGTTGATCGCTGACAACGTTGCCCATGACAACGGACTTAAAGGTCATTAAACCAACACTGGGGTCAAGCAATTCTAAAAAGAAAAAGAAAAAAGGAGAAGGTACCCCTATTTGATTTAAGTTTTTGACTGACAGCAGAAACAAAATCAACTTGCTTTACATTTTATTCATGTTAGACATCTCAGACAGTAATGGGTACATCAGAGCCATTAAGATAGTGTCTTTCTTACATTTAAATGCCTATGCGATAGTAGTGGACCGTATGGGGTATTTGCTGAAGGCCAATGCTTCTTTGGAAAGGTGTACGTTTTATGGTAATATTATCTCCATGCTTCCTGGGTCATATATACAATAAGAACAATAACTTAATTTACAATATTTACACATGGTACCGAGAAAGTAAAATGAAAACATTCGGTTATGCTCTTGACAAAAGACAGAAACACACACAAAAAAAGAAAATCTAAATTCAAAGCCAACAATATATGTATTGCCAGAGTGTATGCATCATCTTTCTAACACTATTAAATGCAAGTTTGACTTCTCAGAGACAGTAGGAACAATAGGACATAGTTGCGAGTTGGAGACATTTAAGCATCTTAAACCCTGGTCCAAAAGAAGTATAAATCTCCATATTAGCTGATTCTGCCTATAGCCTACTGTCAAATCCGTGGAAATATTACGTGGTATACTTTGGATTCATACACAATATAATTAGCATCCGAACGACCACGACTACATGACAACTATCATGACCGAGACATGACAGTGGTGATTGTAAGTAACCATGGAAACAAAGTGTCACATGCTTCAGCTTAAAAAGGTCGGAGGTCATTCACAGCCTGCTACGTACCCACAATGCACTTCAAGGGGTTGTGGGTCAATTGATTAGGAATGTTTCTCTATTAAAAAAAAAAAAACCAACTCAATATATCAACACACACACACGCTACTACTTGAATCAATGTAATACGCAAGCTAAATATGAATAGATGTCTTAATAAAAGAAAGTACACAAGAAAGTACACATTCATAAAGTAAACACACCTACAGAGACGCATACGAGGACACTCTTTTTGGCCTTATGTTACACACGTACATGTACACGTACACATATGTCATCCTAAAATACAGCCGGGCTGGGTTTAATGCATTATATGGGTGTTGTACTTGGGGAAAAAAATAGACTATGAGGCCATGACTATCGGTTACACTACTGTACTAATGTAGGGTACACAGCATCATCAGCAACATCAGGAGTCATGTGTATACAGCACTTCTTTAGATCTGAGTACAAGCACATCACATTATCCGTCAACAGCTCACACAACACCGGGCATCGTGCATACATACTGGTTATGCCACGTTCCTCTCAGAAAGCAACCAGAGCCAGGAGTGGACCCCATACCACTGGTCCCGCATTCATATCAAACACCCAGGATGTTGGGAGAACATCAGGGGTCAACTTCTACAAACACACACACGCGTTGTTTTCACACGCTTCACACTTCAAATCGCCTATGAGCTACTCAATAAAAAACACCTTTTTCAACATTTTTCAGTGTAAAACATTTTTTTCTTTTCAATCTGTATTATCGTCTTCTAAAACCTCTTTCAAAAGGATGAATAGTTTAAGACTACCCCTCCGTCAACATTCTTAAATAAAACACACACACACATGCCACCTTTTAACCAGTTTGCTCTATCTACAAACAACGCTATTATGCAACGCTATGAAGCAACCAAATTCAAAATAACAAAATTTAGCCCATGAAGATAATGATCTACAAAAACAAGCTAAAATTGTTCGGCAAATCCCACACACCACCAGTCCACACAGTACTTCAACACAGTGCAACAATGTGGCTCGTTCAGGACCTCCAGGTCTTCACCACAAACTCCCCTCGGCCAGGCTTTGGTCTCTAATCAGGCTGAACAAACCTCGACATTCAATAACTGATTATACTTGCCAACACCCCCCCCCCCCCACACACACACCAAAACCACTACTGATCACAACAGGCAAGAGAAATGCAATTCACCTCAACTCAATCCAAACTCAACCCAAGGAACCAGAGACGTATGTCCGGCATCACATGCTGCAACGTGTCCATGAAACCCCATGAAACCCAGTCATGGTGAACAGTCACCTGTTGTTCCGGCATTAACACTGTGATCTAGTTTCTGTTCGTTATCCGACCATCGTCTATAGAAAGAGTCTGTAAAACGGCATATCGCTAAAACACTATACAGTCCAGTCCCCGGGAGAGAAGGTGAACGTAGTCTTTGATATGGCAAATATAGCGATCGATAAATATGGCGATCGATAAATATAGCGATCGATAAAGTGACAAAAGGACAGGAATAGAATCCTGGAATGTGGAAACTCACAAAACTCCCGTTACATAACTTAAATCTTAAATTAAACACACAAATGAATCAAAGTAAGCACACTAAAGCTAAGAGTTTACACTGCTACTATTCTCCACACGTGGCTTTTAAATACAGCATTTTCTGTGTGCAGTAAAAGTGACCGAGTCTCGTATATATTTTCAGAATATGCATATCGCCCTACTTGGCTAGGTGTGATTAGCTGTGGCTATGTGAACCCACGTGGTTGTTATGCCAGCTCTATAATAAATAACCGAGCTTGGGGCAATATAAGGCTTAACTCCTCCGCACCGGCTGCTGTTGCGTCCCCTGTCAAGACCGCAGACGCTCCACCTTCACAACACGCCGATGAAGCGATGTGCAGCGTGGCCGTCAGCCCCTTGACACACGGGGGGGCTGGGACAAGCAGGAGACTCAAAATAGCGTGTGACTTGGCGGGGGATATTTCTGGACGACGGTTTGGATCGGTAGGGTTGCATGGCCGCTGGGGGGCGGGGCTATGGGCCAGGTGATTTGACATCCTGGCGACGTCGTATCCAGGCCGTAGCGGGGTGTCACCTTTTCAAGAGCACAGCCCCGACTGTAGCGCTGTGAGGCGCCGCTCAATGCACTCTTTACCTAGAGAGAGAGAGAGAGAGAGAGAGAGAGAGAGAGAGAGAGAGAGAGACAGCGACAGCGCAGAGTAAGTTGGATAATTAATTCAATAAAAGCATTAAATATCTCGTTCGTAATCAATTTAAATAACAAGAAGAAAGAGAGAGAGAGATTTGCAGGTTTTTCATATGTTTAGATGTCTTCTCGTGGGTCCACGAGTGCCTGGAACACCACCATTGTACGTCTATTTATGTGTCAACACAGAACATGCTCTTGTTTATGTATGCGCGTGTATTTCCAGGTGGGTGTGAAGTAAATATCTGACGTTTGGTGCTGCATGCACATGCCCCCCCCCCGCCCCCTCCCCACAGAAACTGCCCGAAACCCCCGGGTTAGTGTATTGGCATCTAATATGATCTAATATGCTAATGAAATTCACAGGTGTTAGTGAGCGTAACCCGAGAGACTTACATTTGCTAACACTGAGGATGTCTTCCTGTTCAGTGAGCAGCAGAGTCAGGCCTTCCATCAGCAGCAGAGCCTTGTGGTAGCGCAGGGCAGAGGACGCCCCCTGCTGGAACATCTCGTCCAGTGCAGCCGCTTTCACCTACGGCAGGTAAGGATAGGTTTTATCAGGGGGTTTCTCGCTTGGCATTCAAATGCACCAGGGTCGATCCATTCAGAACTAAAGTCACAGGTGTGAACACATTCAGAGGTGGTCCGTGGCGGATGGGAACACATTGTCAGTGTATTCTGAATGCATATCCGTCTCTGATGGCATTCCAGAGGGTATTATTTGATAATAGGGTATATTATGAAAACCCCATTAGCCTCTTGGCCAACTGACACATTTACATTGAAGTGTGAACTAAAATGTGTATTTACGTACATTGTCTCAGCCTAATAAATCTTAAATGAATAAATAAACCCGCCACTCAACCAGGTAGTGGTAAGCTGCCAAACTCCATTTTCAAAAGATAAATCCGGACTAAAGTATGACGGTGGCCAACGGACGGTAAGCACCATGTGCACGGTGTGGCTGAACAGCAGCCTCTCGGCCCGGATGGAGGACACGTGGTCCATGAGGAGGTGCTTCCTGGAGAAGAAGTGCTCCAGGCCGCCACTCAGGCTGCGGCAGGACGCCACGCTGGTCTTGTACAGCTCGTTCAGCTGCCGCACCACTGCACACACACAAGCACGCACGCGCACACGCACACACACACACACACACATGATATTATGTTATCATCATAATGACAATAGAACTATAACAATAATACTTACAATACTAATCAAATCTAATGATATTAACATGGGGCAGGAGGATGGTCTTACCGTTTCACACATTGGGGTTTGAACCCCAATGTGTAACCCTAACCGTACCCATAACCACACACACACACACACACACACACACACACACACACACACACACACACACACACACACACACACACACGCTCCTTAATGACATACATAAAAAAATACAATCCAAAACGGCTTCGGATGCTCAGTGACTGAACAATACCACCATTGCTAACGCTAAGAACATAGCAATAACAAGCAAGCACAGAAAGCGTAAGAACGTCACTCCTCCATAAAGACACACGCTGTGTTGCTAGTGAACAACGGGAGTGGAGATAAGAGGGACCAGATAGAGACCCCACCTTGCTTGACGGTGGTGGAGGGGTACAGCTTGCCCTGCTTCACTTGCTCCATGGCTGTGTGCAAGGCGCTGGACAGGAGCTCCGCGGCCTTGAGGTACAGGACAAGCTGCTCTGCATAACTAGGGCACGCACACACACACACACACACACACACACACAATTACAAAACATAGAAAGAAAAGAAAATGTGTTGTTGACATAGGTAATAGATTAGGCGGGTGGCACGGTGGTTAGCACTGTTGCCTCACAGCAAGAAGGTCCTGGGTTCGAACCCCGGGGTTGGGGGGACCTCTCTGTATGTTCATGTGGGTTTCCTTTCACACCACAAAACATACAAGCTAACACTCCTGCCCAAAACCAAGGCGAGGGCTGGAGTCGGTTCCCGGGCACTACCCTGTGGCAGCCCCACTGCACCTAGCTAGGATGGGTTAAATGCAGAGGAAGAATTTCCCCATGGGGGATTGATAAAGTATATAAAATATCAAAAGATTAGAGGTTTTTCCTACATGATGGAAAAGTGGTAGACCTTTGCTCCTTGTCCTGGACACTTACGCCAGCACCACACATGGCTCTTTGGAGGGCTCAGGGTTAGGGGGATGTCGTATAATGTGGGCCTGTGAAGCCCTTTGAGACTGTAACTGTGATGAAGGGCTATACAAATAAAATGGACTTGACATAAAAAGACTAAGCTTAATATGTTGCTACGTTTATTGAACAATACTTCAAAAATCAGAGTGCCTGTAAAACAAGACGGTACTTTATTGATCCCAGACGAGACATTTGAGGCGCCGAGTTTTAACATGGGGCCTGGGACAGCTAGGTTACCACTAGGGTGTGTTTTAATATATCACGGTGAGCCGCCGGGGCCTTACCTCCACTCTCTGCTGAAGGAGCTGATCTGATCGGCCACCAGGCTCTGCTGCTGGAGGATGGAGTCGCCTCGGTCCTCGGCCCCCCCGGCACCTCCGGACCCCCGGGCCCCCGCCACCTCCAGTAGACAGTGGCAGAAGTCCAGTGTGAAGCGCAGGCTCTGCAGGGTGTCTGTGTGCTCCTGCTGCACTCAGAGACAGAGAGAGAGAGAGAGATAAACGGAAAAAGAGACAGAGAGAAAGAGAGAGAGGGAGACAGACAGAAGGAAATGAAATGTGTGAGATATAAAAATAGCAAGGAGAGAAAAGATAATGTGCTCTCTTGAAGGGACACTGTGTGAGATTAGACTGTTGTACCAGATTGTAAGTCCACAGAGAGTAAAATACTACATAAAGCACTTATGATAATTAGCATGTTATCTAATATCTATTATCTAATATTATGTAATACTTGATTATGATTATATAGGTGGCAAATTGGTTAACAAATATGCTCCGGTTTTGACTAAACGGTTAGCATATGCATAAGGATAAGGAAGGAATACTTCTTTTTTTTAATAGTTGAATCATGCAATTCAGATGATTAATAATTAGCAAATCCAAAAAAAAGTGGATTTCCAGCATACCACTCCCTGGTCGAGTGGCGGGTTCTCATAAGACCCTCCCTCTAAATGTTATCTTCTGACAGAGGGGACGCCTCACCTCCATCAGGGTCTCCTCAGGGAGTTCGGGGGCCTCAAAGGACACGGGCCCACCCATGTTGGCGGCGATGGGGTCTGTGAAGCCGTAGCGCGGGCTGGAGGAGGCCTGGAGGCCGTCCACACAGGTGCCTGTGTGGGCGTAGAGGCGGGTGAAGGACCCCACGGGGCTGACGGAGCTGGAGGAGCCTGGAGCACATGTACAACCAAATCTGGTTAGACGTCCAACTGGGTGGTGCAGTGTGGATGACTTTTTTTGGTCCAGTGAAAAGGTTGGATGATCTACTTCAAATGTTGAAAACAATACGAGTGTTGTTGGTTCCGCTGTGCTGATCCGCCTGATGTTAATGTTATTTTTATATCAAATATATTTTAATATCTCATTAGAATATCACATCTTTTCACAAAATGTAGCTTTAGTTGTCCATGTAGTAAAAATCTCAGGCAATCTATTGTCACTCCAGCTCCCGCGGGCTCTGTATATTTATCTTCTTTACCACAGATATATTGTGCGTATTGATGTAGTTATTAAGTGTAAGACTGGGAAGCCTGTCTATAGGAAAAAGAACTAGGCACACGCCTGGACATTGGCTTTCACATCATAACAACCTTTCATGTTGATTTGAACACTGGATTCTGACTTCAGTGCATCTTGGCTTGACTTGATCAGTGGTATACACACACACACACCTGAGTACTTCCTGTGTCTGAGGGTCTGAGGTGGGGTGCTGCCACTGGGCGGGGAGCCCACAGTGAAGACAACCTGAGCTGGGCTGCTGGAGCCGGCAGCTACCCCTCTACCACCACCTGGGGGCGCTGGAGGACAGGGTGAAGAGGGAAGACAACAATAAGTGACCCAATGCAACGCCTACCGTTTAAGACTCTGACAGAGGAGTGTGAACTACCCTGGAATTAATTAGACTCTGACAGAGGAGTGTGAACTACCCTGGAATTAATTAGACTCTGACAGAGGAGTGTGAACTACCCTGGAATTAATTAGACTCTGACATAATAATAATATTATTAATAATAATAATAATAATAATAATAATAATAATACAGATATCATTTTTTCTCGTGTCTTGTTTTGACTCTGGCTGAGAGCAGTAAGAAGAGCGGACCTTTTATGTCTATTGCTCTGGCGGAGGTCAGGGTCTCTGAGCTTCCTGGTTCGCCCACGGCCAAGACTCCTCCTGCTCCTGCTCCTGCTCCACCTCCTCCAAACGCAGCCATCAGCAGCATTTCAGTCAGAGGGCTAGCACTGTGGGACCTGAGAACCATAAGAAACAGCCAGGTGCTCTTTTTTCCATTTATTTGTTTTGACAACCATCAAGCTCTATTGCAATTGCTAGGTTTTAAATAAAGTTGCGTACAGTTAAACGGTGTTAAAATAAAATTCTCCTTCCTGGTTGTTCCAACACATTCAGAACCGCTTGGTCGATGGCGTTAAAAGGCAGCCCGCTTCGTGCGTGTGCTTGTAAAAAGGCTCATTATTACAGTTTGTACTCTCTGTAAAGTAGCACAATGTTAACAATGTATACAACTCTCCCAGTCCTGGAACTCAAACCATTTTCTGATGCCCCAACAAATATATTGAAATAATGACGTCAAAAGTGCGACGATTAGTCGACTATCGGACATGAAATGACAACAAGAGTCGACCGAGAAAGTCTTTAGTCGGGGGCATCCCTACAGCAGGACGACAATCAACGTGTTGAGACGGGTTAGTAAGCGTAGAGTAGGTGGTGGTGGAGGTGGTGGAGGAATCAAGTACTTCGGTCCAAGGACACTTCAGACAGAAACAGTGACCTCCTGGTCTGCTGCACAAGCTTCCTTACCGTCCAAAGCCCCGGGTGTCCTGGTGGTCCGCCGGTCTGGGGGTGCGGTGGGCGGGCGCCGGGGGGTCCGCGGGGGCGGGGCCCAGAACCAGCCCCTGCTGGGTCAGGAAGGTCACCAGGTTGGGGGAGCTGGTGGGGGAGTTCAGGAACTCAAATGGTGGGATGGTCTGAGGAAAGGACATAAAAGGAAGAGATGGATGGAAGGAGGCGGAGGTTAAGGTTGCTGCTAATGCAAGTACAAATGTCAATGTGGTACTTTCACTTACGTGTGTGTGTGTGTGTGTGTGTGTGTGTGTGTGTGTGTGTGTGTGTGTGTGTGTGTGTGTGTATTTGTTTTGACAACCGTCAAGCTCGATTGCAATTGCTTGGTTTTAAATAAAGTTGTGTGCAGTTAAACGGCGACTGACCCTCGAGGGGGAGCCGAGGATGGTGGGGAGGGGGCTGATCCTGGGGGAGGGGTGCATGGGTCGGGGGGTCACCACGGGGTCAGAGTGCTGCTTCCTGACCTTCTGCCTGCCGCCGCCACCGCCACCGCCATCACACTCCAGCAGACAGGGGGCGCTGTGGAGCCGCGTGCCCAGCCCAGACCCCTGCTGCTGGGGCTGCTGCGGCGCTGGCCGTGGCTCAGTGGACAGGAGAGCTAGGGAGAGAGGAGATGGACAGAGAAAAGAATGACTTATTTTGAAAAAAAGCTAACCCCAAGGCTTGTATTTTGCAAAAAAACAACAAAGCTTTTATTTTGAAACAAACTAACAAAAGCTTTTATTTTGAAACATCCAAAAGCTTTTATTAAAAAAAAAGAGCATGAACACGCCGTCATATTCTAGTACAGAGGTCAACTACTGATGAAAATCAATCAATCTAATGAATATATCAATCAACGATACCAAATACACGGTGCAAAAGCAACTCTTTCGATCTGTCAACGGCACAAAAACAACAACAACGGTATTGTTGTTTGTTTTGGTCACAGCGGACGTTAGCACAGCTGCCTGTTGGTAAGCTCACACTGTGACTCCCACCCATTTTCACGTCAGCTAGTGTGTCGGACGCGTTGGCAATACGCAAACCACTGACATGTCTACCGTTGGACATGGAGACTTTGCATTCATCAGTGGTGATGAACAGCCTGATTATACTCCAGCAGGACAATCACCAGAACGACAAACTAGCGCTCGAGTTTCTCTTCAGAGTAAAAGAAACAACCGTGTGCTGCCCTGAGCTGTGGGAGTTGAAGCGCACGGTTGAATACTGTCCCACTCCATTGACTCTTTGACACGCTGCTTCATGACTATGGCCTTACCTTAGCCCCTTTTACACAGCCGCTTCGATGCGGGAATGTTTATTCCACCTCGCACTTCTGTGTAAAAGGTATAATCACGGAATGGGGGGAGGTCATTTTTGTTCCTCCTTTAAGCCGGCAGCGGAGGTAGTAACCAAGCCGGGTCGACGTCTGTGTAGAAAGAGTAAGGCGGCATGGCGGGACGGGGGCTGTGGCGTTTTGATGAAGCGTTATGTGTGCAAATTTATTCAATCTCTTAAATTTCTCCTCCAAAGTACTTGTGATCGCACAAACACGAATCCGCCGTTGTAACTAGGGATGCAAGAAATACCAAAAAACTCTAATCGAATACATGGTCTAAATCTCAACGAGTACTTGTTTTGTAGCCAAGGTGCGCAAAAAAAGTCTGCGATAGTTTCCACCAATGTACATATATGGAAAGTTGAATCTGTATTTTATACTGTGCTGACGAGCACAAATCAAAACACAAACGACATCAGGAAAGTCCACATCGATGTTTACAATAGACAGTCTATTAGGGCGACATAGGGAGCTACTAGCTGCTAGAGCGCGTCTTTGTGAAGCTAATGCGTCTGTAATACCGTGAGGGGAGAGCGGCAGAGTCTTCGCCCCTCCGATGGACTGCCTGCCAGGGGTGGTGCTGGTGGGAGGTGCGTGGCTGGAGGGCGACGGGGGTCCCATCCTGACGAAGCCCAGCGACCCTCCACTGCTGCAGCGACGCACCGGGGTTGACAAGCTGGGGAGGGGACATCATGCACACACATCAGCACCCATAGCACCCCTGACCGTCCACTCCTGACTCTGTGTTCCTTCTCAAGGGTTCTTCTTTGATGTTTAAGGGATTTTTTTATTTGCTCTTTGGAGGGCTAGGGCTAGGGGTGCACCAGAGACAACAATGACATTGGAAGCTAATTACATGCTAACTAAATGCTAATGAAATGCTCAAAAGGCTAGGCTTCATTCTAAACCTGCATCATATAACTACAGCCATCCATTTTGTACAAAAAATGTTTAAATTCTTAATAATAACAATGACCTAAGAATAGCTCTCTTTAACCCCAACACCATCTGCTACATTCTTATTCACAGAGTTGTCCAAAAAACATCTCCGGGTAAATGAGCAGGGCGCGAAATTGCGACCGAAATGTAATCTGTGCGACCTCGAAATATAATTGGGAGCATTTGTGTGAGTGCAAATAATTGTTCTGGTGCAACCTTTAAAAAAAATGTTATACAGTCGAACGTCCCTTTCTCTGTACATTCGCTAGTTAGTACACTTATAAGAGCCATTTGAAATGCTGAAGACCGCAGTCAAAGAGTAACGAGCATGCGCGTGTGTGTGTGTGTGTGCGCGTGTGTGTGTGTGTGTGTGTGTGTGTGTGTGTGTGTGTGTGTGTGTGTGTGTGTGTGTGTGTGTGTGTGTGTGTACAGACCATGGAGAGCGGTCCTTCCTGGGTGAGCTGAGGTTGTCCTCCATGCGCTGGTAGTTGTGGACCTGAGTGGGAACCGGGATAGGCACCGACTGGCCATAGTTTCCATGGTTACCATAGTTACTCGGTGAGCACTCACTGGGCTTGCTAAAGAGAGGGAAAGAAACAGAGGGTGTTCAGAAGACACACGTGTGTGTGTGAGTGGGTGTGTGTGTGTGTGTGTGTGTGTGTGTGTGTGTGTGTGTGTGTGTGTGTGTGTGTGTGTGTGTGTGTGTGTGCTTACCTGACTGGGTTGGGGGATGTGCTGTAGGAGGGAGAGTGTGGGGGGGTCTTGGCTTG
>OOFB01003845.1:27038-43316 GCA_900323305.1 Trachyrincus murrayi
TGCAAATAATTGTTCTGGTGCAACCTTTTAAAAAAATGTTATACAGTCGAACGTCCCTTTCTCTGTACATTCGCTAGTTAGTACACTTATAAGAGCCATTTGAAATGCTGAAGACCGCAGTCAAAGAGTAACGAGCATGCGCGTGTGTGTGTGTGTGTGTGTGTGTGTGTGTGTGTGTGTGTGTGTGTGTGTGTGTGTGTGTGTGTGTGTGTGTGTGTGTGTGTGTGTGTGGGGTTAGCATTTGGTCTAGTAGAAGTTTAGCTGTGTTGTGTTAATATTACATTAAGACATTGTATGCATCAAATACTTGATGGACACTAAAAATGAACGCCAAATAAACTAAATTATACGCAATCCACCTTTTAAATGGACCAGGAGTTGTGTGTGTGTGTGTGTGTGTCTGTGTGTGTGTTTGTGTGTGTGTGTGCTTACCTGACTGGGTTGGGGGATGTGCTGTAGGAGGGAGAGTGTGGGGGGGTCTTGGCTTGGACACACAGTCCAGCAGAGGCCAGCATAGAGCTGACAGAGAGAGGGGAGGGGGGAGGGGAGAGGGGGGAGGAGAAGATGAAGGCTTTCTAAAATCCTTTCGTTTTTAAAATCTCAATCCTGATCAAAAAAATTATTAGGATGTATGTTAAGGAAGCGAGTAAGTATCTAATAATATACTTATAATATCATACAAGTATAGAAGTATACGTATATTAAGCAAAGTAAGCGAGCGAGTGTCTGTCTGGCTCAACCGGGTAGAGCGGCACCATTCATTTATACAATGACATTTTGAAAAACGCACGTTCTATGATGAAACCGAACAGAATAAGCAGAATAAGGGACGCTGCTTACCCGCTGTTCATCAAGCTGTCCTGGAACACTCGACTGTCAGCTGCAACCTCGCCTGCTGCAACACACAGTAACATAATAATAATGACCTCTTGACGCTGCAGATTCTACCCCCCCACCTTTAAAGGAGACACATCGAGGCACAGGCAGGCTAGACTTTGTTGTGACGATCAGAAGAAAACAAAAACATGTTGGGGCCCATATAAAGATATTTATAGACTCAGACACTCCACTTCTTCAGCGTTGGCATGCCAGACGACCAGACGGCCATAACCATTGGTATTTATGGGATACAGGGGTACTCGTAAAAAGGTACTGGTACACTTCTAACTACATTTAATTGGATCCAGTCTCACAAAGAGCGCTACCGTAAGAGATCTGTCGCGATTCGCCGAGACCAACAGCACCGTGTACATCGGCATCAACTATTGGTCGACAATGTCACATGATCGGCCTAAGCCTTTATTGGTTGGTCAGCTCCTTCCTCAACTGCTGTGGATCGCATGCGCTAGCTTGTGCTAAAACCCATCAGCAGTACCGTAGCCGTTTTGGCATTGCACAGAGCGGCTCACAGTTTCTGGGAAGGATATTCCCAGCTAGCGATCTCCATGTTTAGGGTCTTACCGGGACACTGGGCGGGAACCATCACAAAGTCGTCCGTGTCGCAGGAGGAGTTCTTGCTGCTGCCGGCCCCGCCGGACGAGTCCTTGAGGAAGAACCCAGCGGCATCCTGGGTAGGAGAGGCCAGAGTCTTGGGCCGTAGGTGCTGACCTTCAGCCAGCGACTGCTGTAGACGCCGAATGGAAAAAAGACAAACATGGCAGACAATTCAAAGAAAGCAATGTACGGGAAGTACGGGGAGGAGGGTCAGAACACACACGCTTATAGAGCAGCTAAGGAAATAAAGGCAGATAACATGCTGTCCCTTCAAATGACTCGTCACAATAAGCCGCCGTATGCTCGTGTAAACCCGCGTGGCTCGAGTTGTAGAGCTACAGTTAAATCCCTGGGTGGATTGACTCATGTGTGGGCGCGTGTTATTAGAGACCCCTACTGGTTCAGATGTTTTTGAATGGAGTAAATAGCTGCAGGATAAAAGCTGCACGGTGCAAGTTTAGCACAACTAAACGTCATTGTGCTGTAACGGCAGTACAGTTCAGGGTCAAGGTTTACCATTATAAACAAACAAACAACCAACCAAGCGAAACACAGGGGGGCATACCGGCGGGGAGGCCAGGTGGGACGTGGAGGAGCTGCTGCAGGAGCTGGCGGACGCAGAACTGGAAAAACACGCCATGGTGACGGTTGGCGTGGCTGCGATGGAGAAAAGCACAGACGCTTAAACACGCAGACACGCTTAAACACGCAGACACGCTTAAACACGCAGACACCGGTGTTTACTGGCTGCTGCTTTTCACCAGCTCAATCTGCTCAACCACCTTCGTCTTTTAATGAGCTCCACAGACTGGGGCGTGAGCGAACGTATCAAGAGCTTCTTTATTTCATCTTTGTTGCACATTTTTTGAGGAAATTCCTGGAATGTTTGTCTTAAACCTGCGCTATGCACGTTTCCCCATCGGCAACTTCTAGCGGCTTGAGTCGTAGCTACGGTTATTGCTACATCGACTGAGTTTCTCCCACGGATGGATCGACTCATGGATGGGCGCGTTTTATTCTTGAGAAACCTTCTAGTCTAAAAGTTACATAGTGCAGGTTTTAACGTTGGGGAAAAAAATTCACATTTAGTCGAAGTGCAGTGCCTTCTGGCCTTCAGTGTGTATGTGTTCACCAGATATATGGCATCTATATACACCGTTATGAAGTTGTGTACACATGAAATACACAGTATTTAAAGTACTGTACAATATCCCTTTGTCTATCTATACAAATGAATGCGCCACACAATTCCAGATGTACTGAAACACATTTCCTAATAATCTTAATGTGAGTACGTGGATGTGAGTAAAGCCTTACTCACTCTTTTTCACAGATGAGCTGCTCTCCAGGAACGGATGAGTGAAGAACTCGTCTGCGTAGAAGGGAGGGAGACGACGTCAACAGTTATTCTGACCCAATGCTACACAAACACACCTTCAAAACAGACTCTAATGTTATGACAGAGGCTTATCGTTACAATGGTTTACAACCTAACAGTGATTATTAATTGTAAAGGAGCCTTCATGAGAGATTTCTAGTGGGATTCAGGGTAACTTTGATCAGAAATAATGTGAGTTTACACGTGCACGCACACGCACACACACATGATGTTAAATGTCATTACAATTCTGATAATCAAATGGCTGCTTCAGGATTTCAGAACTTCTGTTGTCCAACTATTCTCAACAGACCATGGCCAATCACCAAATCACCAACCACGGTTGAGTAAATGCAATAGCCATTAGGGCCAGTTTGGTCAAGAGTTAACCGGTGTTCAATGTGTCCTGCGGGTTGCTACAGCAGCTGAACTCTGCCGTTTGACATGTGATATACGGTGTAGATGAGTAGCCGTGAGTGTGAGCTCACCGAAGTCCAGGCGATCCTTGTGGTTTCGCTGCAGCAGAGCCAGCAGAAGGTGCCTCAGGTGACACGAGGTTTCTCTGGGGATGCTGGGGAAAATGCACACAACAGTAAAGAGATACAATTGTCTGTTAACATGGTCTGTGTTGGCAACCACCTTGATGGTTTTACTTCTGCCATGACATAATAATACAAAACACGATGATGATGATGATGATGATAACAATAATAATCATAATACAATGATACAATACATTTTTCTGCAGGTTTAATCTATCTCTAGGTCGCTAAACACATGAGGTAATCGTCAAACCAACGCGTTATCGCCATGTGATTGTTAGCATTATAATACAAAGCATAGTATCTAATGTACACGGTAAATGACTTTACCTAGGGCTGAGATTCTTATTCTTTTCATAGAAGAGGCGTAGGTCTTGAGGGCTGCTGGCCTGTTGAAGTTAACACGACGTGAAGAGCCAAGTTAATTTGTTCACTAGTGTACACGCAAAATAAAAGAAACACATCAATAAATCTGGGTTCGGAGTCACGTAGAGAGCAGCCAGCTTACACACAGCTGAACATTTTCACATGGGAGTTTGGAAATCATAGTGGTAAACTGCACAGCTGAAGATAGAGAATCCAGTTGGACCAGACAATTCCTAGAAAGGTAATATTTACATCCAGCAGGACAAATAAACAGGGGCTTTGAAAATCTAATGAAACTCTTCGAAACGCAATCTCCAACATGATAAGGTTCTGGTTAGCTTTAAGATCATTGGTTGATTGACTGTAGGAACATGTTGGATTGCCAAGGTAAACTACATTAACCCTGACAAGTTAAAAACAAGTAAATCGTATGAACAGGAATGGCTGCAATGTGTGTCAATGTGTTTTGAGGGTTAAACCTGGGTCTGGAGGGTTCTTCCACCCTGCTCAGTGGAACTTTGGCATTACAAGTTATAATCTCCATTAGATGCTACTCCTGTGTTAATACTGCTGTTAAAGTGTATTTTCCAAGCCCTGTTAATTCTTAATGTTTGAGTTTTCCACATGAACTAAATGAGCTGCAGGGTGTCATTTTGCATTCTCCTGCTGCGCCCACGGTGATTTTCCGATTCATGTTGGAACTGGATAGTCAATAAAAAACTTATATTATATTACTTAGATTATAGCTAGTACAACCCTATCCAGCAGAGACATTCATACCACATCATTGTTGAAGACCTGATTCCGATTGGTCAATAACATTCAAAGGGTGTGTATTATTTTTCACACAGTTCTGAATCAATACAATCAACGGTCAAACAGCACTACGGACCAGATGTTTCCATGACAACGCAAAAACAATATGCTCAAAGTGCCGCGGAAGAATATTTAAATTTCAGCTGATTAAGTCGATTAAAAACCCAATAACGTTATAGATGAAGGTAACTAATATCTAGTCATTGTTGGTGACAGTGGTTTAAGCGGGTATAAACCCACGAGGGGCTTATTGGCCTCACCCACATCACCACCCCCATCGTACATTGTTTTCCAAAAACGGCACAGCCCCTCGTGGTTTATTCCTTACACGGTGCTCACCTGGAAGGGTGCCTTCCCAGTGAGACACTGGAAAAGTATGGTGCCGATGCTCCAAAGGTCCGCTTTGGCATCGTAATGCTGTGACATGATAACCTCAGGAGCCTGGAATAAACACAACAGCACAGTCACGACGATCAGCACATGCCTTATGTACGATGCGTTTTGTACAATGTGTGTTAAACCACCATTTCAGTTGTCTTATTTTCACACATTTGACACAGGAAATGTCACAGACTTTAACATTTCACTTCGTCCGGTAATTTGAACCCAGTTGTCTCCGTTTTTGGTATTTTTTTTAAATAAGACTTTTTAAATAAGACACTCACCATCCAAATAAGACTGGATGGTGAGTGTGGCTGATGGATCAGGGGGTCACCCGGTAAGCCATCGTGTATTGAGGGAGTAGTTTCTGCAGTAAGCAGGCTCACCATGTACATGGGAGATCCACAGAGGGTCGCTGCCATCATGTTGGTCTGGAGGTACCTGGCGAAGCCAAAGTCAGCTGGAAGCAAACCAGGGCAGGAGAGGATGGAAGAGGTGGAAGGGATGAAAGATGAATGAGTGATGCAGAAAATGTATACGCCCCCATTATATTCTACGGCATTCTATTGTACCTGTAGTGGTTGCTGGTAAGCTAGCCATCTACTTAGCTCGCATGCTAACATACTCTTTTGTAGTTCTTCTTAACCAGACACATTTGCTAAAAAACGCCACAGAATCACAGAGTTGTGATTGCCATCCGTTCTGATTCAATTTGTCACATCTTAATGTTTATGTGCCATCAAATTTCCTTTAACATGGTATGTGGTCTGGCATTTCTTTGTATTTCTCTTTGTGCTAATTAAGTACTGTAGCTATGTGGCTCTGTACGAACAGAAACAGCCAACCAACTGGGTACTGTACTGGGTACAGAGAAGAGTAATAGTCCCACGGCCTACCGATCTTGATGCAGGTGTTGTTGGAGTGGGACTTGCGTCCCGGAGGGTAGGACAGCAGGATGTTCTGGGGCTTCAGGTCTCGGTGGATGACGCCTTTGGAGTGGAGGATCTGCATGGCCCCTGCGATCTGCTGCAGGAACACCCGGATGGTGTCTTCACTTAGGGTGCCTTTTGCTACAAGACCGGAAAGGGTTTTGGGGGAAAGGATTTGGGAAAATATAGGTGAATATATTAGCCTATAGGTGGCGAGAAAAACGTAACATTCAGCACAACATTTGTGTCTGTCTTGGTTTTAGAATTGTATGATTTTCGAATCTAGATTTGTGGAAAAAGAGCTGTTAACAAATCACTATTGTAAAATCATTGAGTTTTTACAAAGATTTTCTTTTCCTCAACTAGAAAGGGACACGGTGGAGTCAAGTCAAGTGAACGAGTCTTGCACTGCCCTTGAGAGCAACAAGTCATTGTGAATTCTATCGTTAAACTGCGTAGGCATGCGTTACGACAAATGGTTTGATTAAGGCAGAGAAAAATGATTCTAGGCTCAGGGGAATCCCAAGTCATCATATTCAAGGCTGACTTTGTTTCCTCATATACACCTACTAGCGCTTACGATCCCAGAGTCTTGGTAAAAGAGAGAATGGGGCATCGGTCCCACTGTGCTCTCTCTCTCTGTCCGCACACGAAAATAACCCACAAAACAAAACAAGCCGTTTGCATCTCCACGCCTTAAGATAAGAAGCCCACTTCCTGCCGCCACGTAAGTGTACATGCAGCGTGTACATGAACCATCAGCCACTAAACAATATCAACACCCCGAACAACGTCTGACCTATCTACAAAGAACCGTTGTAATTTGGGTATATTGGACGATATGCCAGACACTTTTATGTTTACATTCAAGTGTGTTCAATGTATACTGAAGTGTATGTATGTATACTGAAGTGTAAAGTGTACATCGTTATCGTGTATGACTTAGAATAACGCTATTCATCCAACATTGTGAACACCGTTGAGCAATGAGCAACAGGAAGGACCAGTCATCCTGATAATAGTCAGTTATCACCAGTCAGTCTAAACCATAGACTGTGTAGGTCTAAACATTCCTGCCTCTCCCCCTAATCCTCTCTGCTCTCTAGTTAGTTTGCTAGAAAGACATCTAATCAACAGTATGAACAGGAAGACAGTCAAATGGCAGGCCACAGGGCAATCGTAAAAGACGAGGTAACAGTTTTGATTTCGCAAATCACAAAATTTGATTTGATGATTTGACAGATAATGTACACGGTTTGGTCCTAAATGAAGGTATATATATTTGGTATATAGTTTAATGTATGTGAAGTGTCTTTGTGTAGGATGAAAAACGCTTAAAATAAAATGTATTGTTATTATTATTATGATACCTCCTATACCAAGTTATTATAATTATAGACATTTTTCAGTTTGCCTAGGACTTCATGTTTCATGTTTTTGGCAAGGAAAACATCACACATTTCATTAGAGTTCAACAGGAGAGTCTTTGTCTCCTGTCTTACAGTAAATATATTCAACTTACAGTGCAAATAGTCTGCCAGGTCCCCACCATTGCAGTACTAGAAGTAGAGAGAGAAAATTATATAAATGTACCGGGGCATGGGTATAGACTTATCTTCACTAGTTTAGTCTACTACCCACGCCCAGGAACATCAAAGGAGCAGACCCATAATTTGTGTTATGAGCGACACCTGTGTTTGGGGTCTATGAGGTCAACAGTGACCGTATCTACTAGTTTAACCACTGAGTTCAGTTGTTACCTCTTCTGACCTGACCAATATATTTACATATTTCTAGCACTCTGTTCCTGTTTAGTTCGGGCCTGAATATGCATGTGATGAGTTCACAGCTCTTAGTATCAAAGGCCTCCTCTGAAGGGTGCTAGCTTGGAAGTCCATGTGTAAGATGTGTTACCAGGACAGACTTGTGATCATTTATCAAACAAATGAATTGTTGACAAGTATATTTTAGTTAGTTTGGCTATTTATTATATTATATACATTTAAAAGTTAATGGAAGGACAATGGAGATGTACAAATGAACATACTATATACATACTATATACACACACATGGAAATATAGCAGAGATGCAAGCTGCATGTTCACGTTTAGTATTTCAACAACCACCATATTTAGTTTAAAAGTATTTTAAAATCTACATTATGGACCTGATGCATTACCAACCGTGTAGTTTTTTGTTCGGGTCACAAAGACATGAAGTAATATCCAATACATTTAACCTTCACGATGCGGTGGAAGATTACGTTATGATATTGATCCTGCCCAGCTTAACGTTAGCGGTAATCATTTATTTTAGGATGAAAAATGATGAATCAACTTTGTATGCTGGTGGACCTGTGAACTGTGATTATTGTAGTTATAATACTAGTGTTTGCTGTAGGTTTAACAGTAGTAAATGGAACATAACACGGTCAACTGAGCTGATCCATGAACCAATACAAAGCAAGCACATTTAAGACTTATCACTTTGGGCTCTGGTAACTTGCTATTATTTATGACATTTTATAGACAAAATGATTAATCGGGAAAACAATCGTTAGATTAAATCGACTATAAAAATAATCGTTAGTTGGGGTTTGGCTAACAGCCTTCCTATTAAGTGTTGTGAACGTGTTGCCATATATGGGCAGTCACGTTTAAGAGTCGCAAAGCATACACACACACTTACCTCCATTACCAGGTACACTGAGCTGGCTGTTTCCTACATGGGAGAGAGAGCATCAGTATATGAGTGACAGTCAAAAGGATACGTTATTTTGTGTTCGTGTGTACGTGCATTAAAATAAATCATGTTATTGCTTCCTAGAGCAGAACTGGGCTCATTTACAAGTTCAATAAAAACCCACGGCCCTTGCTAATCCCTGTGCAAAAGCTAAATCTAGTTTCTCACGAACGTTGTAAGCAGTGTTTGTTTGGAGTTTTGCATGACTCAACACGGAACCAGTCTATAAAAAGTCTACCAAGCCAAACATGTCATGTTGCGTCAGCTGAAGTAAAGCCACCATGAAAGGGGACAACGTGAACATAGTGACATTTCTTTAGCTGACACGCTCTCAGGGATTTCAGGTTACACTGAATAAGCCAAACCTGTCAACCCTTTGAGGACTTCAGCAAACAGTAGAAGCTTTAACTAACAAAGTCATTTAGAAAATCAAATCACTGAAATGACAAAAAACAACGGGAAACACACAACGACATATAGGCTAAGTTTGCACAAATTCTCAATAGATCTCTCAATACTTTGTATGTTCATCTCTTTACACAGTAGGCCTATGCATTCTACACACTTTCCGGAAATTAGGCAACTCTTTTAACTTCCTCCAACTCAACAAGCAGACCTAGCTAGCACAGCTTACAGTCTACACCACCATGCTGTTGTCGCATGAACAACTGACACCCAGTACTCCCATTGGAGTCGCCTTTCCTCTCCTCACGTTAACACCAAACACGCCACTCCAGAAGACCCTCTTATCACCCGGCAACAGGCCACGGTGTTCTGCCTCCCCAGCCCGGTGTCCCCTTCAGACAGCCAATCACCGAGCCGGATTCTGTGTACATAATCCGGCTGACTCAGCACTTTCAATGTTTTTTTTTTTTTTTTTTTGGATGGGTTAAGCAAACCAACAACAGGCCAACTTCTAGCTCTGGTGAGAGTCGTTCGCTTTGGATTGGCAGCGTGTTTTTCCCGTCGGACAGTAATGCAGCACTTCAGTGGGAAATAACCGGCAGGAGCAGCCTATTCAGCCTCTTTCGGTGACCGTGGTGATGAATAAAATATGTTTTGTGAACCTTTAACCCTTTCACATACTGTATTTATAAGTAATTAATTTAATGAATTGCCTTCGAGTCTTGAACCCCTTACTATATCTATTGCCTAGTGTTCTCCTTACAATCTCCTCCTGCAATCTATGAAAGGTTTCTGTTATTTCACTGTCAGCACCTTCATACACTTTCTCCACCAGAGTGGCAGCTAAAGGAAACCGGCTATTCTGTAATGCATTTTCCCTGTGTCTGATTAACGACGAGTTCCAGTCTAGATGCCATCGCTAGCTAACCCACAAACCATACCCTACCCTACCAGAGCCTGAGTACAGTATTCTGAGCATACAGCCAACCCTGGTCTCGCAAGGGCCAACACATCTACAGCACATTTCCACAGATACTGTATCGACGAGAAGGTCTCCAGCCATAGATGTAACTGCTTGGTGATCCAATAGGGCTATAACTTTTGCCCAACACAACTTAGTGGTTGAGCAGATTTTAATGTTATGTGATACCATACTATAATGCTGACCTGTCCTGGACAGACAGGTCAGTAGGTTCCAAACAGTCATCTACATTATTATAGACATTATGAATGAGCATGTTAATAGTCTAGAGATTCTAACATTGATGGCGTTTTGTGGTTGTTTTGACCAGACTCTTGATGAGCTCTATTCAAATGTATTCTATTCAAAGCGCAAATTTTGCACTTCATGTACATTTGTCCATTGTTTATTATCATTATATTATATGTCTATTATTCGTCTATTGTATTTTAGTTTTTGTAATTTATGGTATTGCATTTTAACTATACTTGACACTATTGCTCTTATCTATATTTTCGTCTTACTGCTGCTGTAAACACCCAAATTTCCCCGCCTGGGGATCAATGAAATGTTATCTTGTCTTATCTTATCAAATCAACCTACAGAGACGAGGGTGCAACTCAACATGTTTGCACTCAAAATGTTTTGGAATTTGATGGGCGTGTGAAACTGAAAGCAAGAAAAGTGCAACCGAGAAAACACTTTGGTCTGTTCTCTGAAGTAAAACAGGAAGGCAGCCACCCTCCTCTCTACAGGTCACAGGCAAAAAAAAACAATGTCCTCGCAAAACATATTCAATACATCCAAATTAAATACGCTTTTGTTTTGTCAACAGAACATACAAAGCCACATTGTGTAGGCTAAATGAATTAATGGACGGCGAGGAGGAACAATGAAGGTGTGGACTCAGCAGTGGACGGCTGATTTAATCTAGTGTTATTATACGGGATTTGATATATATTATATGGGGTACTATGTGAGAAATCAATGTCAGCGTCTGGTTTTTCATCATAAACCCCAATTCATGATTAGCAAGCACAACAATGACCCCTGGTTATAATTTATAGCTGTTATGATAATAGCTAAAAAGTAAAAGTATGGCATTTAAAGGTCCGCCACTCTCTCTCTGTAACTAGTTATTTATCCATTACTAAAAGCTGTTGTGTATCATTTATCCGTGTTGCTAATTTATGCATAGCCTGGCAGACACCCAAAAGTTTCACTTCAGTCTGGCTCGTTCACTTTCATGTATTTTCTTTCCATTACTTCCGTATACAGCGTATGTTCTGCTTTTTAATGTTTTGAATGGCGAGGCTTCCACCAGACCAGATAATGTGAAAGCTGGGCACTGAAATAGGTGGCAGATGGCCCATTAGTGTGGCAGAGACAAAAGGAGTCTGGCTCTCCTGCTGCCGTTTAAACTCTCCGCCAGATGTTTGTAAAACAAACGCCCTCAGGTTGCTTGGCTAGGGTCAGGAAAACCACAGTGGATGATGCTAATTCCTCTCTATCGTCGCTTTCAGCGCAGGGCACTGGGCTCGGTGAGGAGTTAAAGCTGGCCAGTGGTGAGTGGTGTCATCGACGTGTAAAAATCCACACGCGATGCATGCTCACACCTCTCGTGGGTCGGCCACAATAGGCCAGCAGGTTCCAAACTTTCCTCATGACACAAATGTGCTATCAGCTTGCTAGGACCCTAAAACAGGAACAGAGCTAAACCTGACATAACACATCAGAATCAGGAGGCTATCCTGCTCCAAGAGCCACTTTTGAAATCAGTGGACTAGAGAAATATATTGTAGTATCTACCAAGTATAGTGTCTCAGGTAAAGTTGTCATGTCAGACTGAGGTTAAACAAGACCTTTTGGATGTGTTTAGACACGTGTCAATTATATACATTCTGAGGAACAGGTACAAATACTAAAGGCTGACTTCACATGTGATTTATATTGTATGTATCAAAGTAAAAACAATGAATACTACGGGTTCAAATATAATATCTAGAACACTGTTTAACTATTAAAACTTGAGATCAGGCCCAATGTCGATCAAATCACATTTATTTTTGTTTTTGTCCTGCAGTAATACCTAGTTACCTACATCCTGCCTACCTAGTTCACTTCACGACTATACCAATATGAGACAAGACTACAATAACAAGCAGACATGTGACTGGACATGAAATGTCAACACAGGGCCATGTAGCGTTCCAGCTGAACAATACACAATACAATACGATAGGTGCAACTTGTTTCATTTGGATTTCCCAAAACTTGTACATGCAAGGATTTGATGATGGGTCATTTTTCATTCTACGTTTAAGCAGTAGCTGCTTAAGCAGTATGACCGTGTTTTAAATGCTTTCCTGCAGTCTACCATTTCCTAAAAAATGCGATCATAATGTCACATACCTGAAAGTCCAGTAAAGCAACAATGTTCTCATGCTTCAGTTCCTGGTTGGGACACAAACAAAATAATTATTGATCGAGCACAACTTTTTCCAGTATCTTATATCGTTACTGTACAAAATGAGTCTGTATATACAAAGTTATTTAGATACAGGGTAACGTGCCACTATTATATACAAGTCTAGATATGTGGCATTGCATGTCCCTGCATTTGTGTTGCCCGACTGTGCACAGATTTAAATTACCCCTCAGACTATACAACCTTTATCGCATTAGTGACGGTAGCCGATCTGTCATTTGTCACCAAACAGGATAAATAGTGATACCAGTCAGTAGACTTACCACTACAGTCTTATCATTTCTTATGCCTGGGATTTTTCTGGAGGCCTATCGCAACCCAGGCAAGCACACACTGATAACCTTGCAGATTGTATTATTACATTCTGTGAGGCATTTCAATAACAAACAATTGTATTATTGTTCGCATTGGTATTAGCATAGTATTATTCACGATCTGGACAAGTTAACAAATGCAACTGTCATTTTGCAGTCAGCTGTAACTGGGATCAGACTTACCTTGAGTATTTTGATCTCTTTCCCCAATAGTGTTTGGGATTTGGACAGATTCTTCTTGTTTATGCATTTGACTGCCACCTCCCAGTCATGTTTCTATGGGAATACATTTGAACAAAATACAACTTTTTGTTCATGTAAAGACATCCCAAATGCATTGTTGTTCTAAAAGATGGTTGTCAGTCAGTATGAGTGCATGCAGGCTTAACAAGTCAAGCTTTAAACAAGTTGGGCTAATCATCTCTCGTTAATAAGAGCTACGAGCAAACACACAAAAGCACATAATATGCTCTCCCACCTTTGAAGGGGTTAATGTGTTTCACGTTATTTAATCACATTACAGACTCCAACAGTCAATGTTGTTGTCATGAGCAAGCGTGTGGCAGTTCCCTGCAGGCCTCTTAAGGTCGCACCATAATACAACGCATACATGTTTACCTGGTCTCAATAAACAATACAAACACAGCGGGGGGGGGGGGGGGGGGGGGGGGGGTCCCCTAGTCGTGCAGCTTCTGCAAACAAACACGTAAACAGAAAGCGGCGGCGACCCACCTCTCGGTGCCTGCCCCGGAACACGACCGCGAAGGCGCCGTGTCCGATCAGGTCCTTTCGGCTGAACTCGAACTTGCCCACGGTCTCCATGACGGTGGAGAAAAATAACGACGTGTGACTCCTACTGGTGACGACGAGCGCCGCGGGGACACCCGGATGGCAGCGTCGGTGATCCGGTCGCCTCCGTCGGGCAGGACAAGCAGGGAAGTGCCCCCCTTCCTCCACTGGCCACGGGCAGCCGTCCACACAGAGCAACGCCGCGGCCGCCTGCTCTCATGTTCGTGCGCAACGGACATGGGACGTTAAACCCCGCTTGGACACAGCAGTGACGCGGCGGCGGCGGCGGCGGTGGGCATCGTCCGATCGGATCGAATAACGCGACGCGAACTGACGATGATAAACAAAAGGGAGAGAAAAAAACAACAACCCTACGTTGGAGAGAGAGGGGGGGAGAGAGAGAGGGGGGGGGGGGAGAGAGCTCAGCTGGCGTCGACGTGCCACCTTAAAAACAGCTCGTCGCGTTTGCTTGTATACATAGGAGAGAGCGCTCTCTTCTGTCGCGACACGCACCCGGGGGGCCGCGGGAAAGGTTCAACGGTCGTGGGGGTAGTAGGATGACGAATAAATAATGCAAAAAAAAGATGCTCTGATGCTGCAGAATAAAACGACAGCTTCGGGGTTTAAGTGTCCGCACGGATAGCTTCAACAAAAGACCTCAAGCAGACTAGCTGACGCTAGCGCGCATGCGCGGAGCTCCGTGTATTTTGACGTAGGGAGAAACGACCCTTTCTGTTACGACACAAACAGGATGCACACAGTAGAATGACACCATGGAGAACATGTATCTTATAACATGTTTCATCTCTGCAGGCTTATTCTGTTATTGTTAACGAGTGAGGAAAAGTGCATATTCACTCGACGTGCAATACACATGTGAAATGTGCAATACACACTCGATGTGCAATAATACACACATGAACACACTCTGCTCTTTACAGCCTATGTTCGAAATGAAAGCTAGATAATAACCTTTTTTAACATAACAAAGACCTTTTTTTGTTTTTGGGTGACCCTGACATATTAACAACAACAATAATGCCTAATAAAAAATATCCATAAGAGAAACAATAATAGGCCTATAGAAGAAAAAAGAAGAGATGACATAATTGGGCTAACCCAAGAGAAAAAGAGAATGGAATAGAATAACAGAATAAAGATAGGGCCTACTGATACAGACGCACAGTCTCAAAACTAAAACTCCATCTCATCCCAATATAGCATTCTCTAATAAAATATTTAATTCCCTTTCATTGGCCTGTGATGACAGTAAAATTGCTTCCATACATACTAACTCATCATAAAAATCAAAGAAAGATAATTCCCCAAAAAACGGAACATAAATTGAAACCAGACAGAAGGAAGCAGACTATTGTATATCTAAGAGATCAGAGGGAAACCCCAGCAGACGCCTGAGGAGGAGACCCTAACCGTGCTATACGCAGGCTAGAGGCCAACACAAACTCCTGCTGTGACTATCTTCAAAGGGCCGTCTCAAACGGGAAGTGGAGCAACACAAATCTTAATTGAATCTTTGAACCGAATGGAACTTGGTCACCACTATCTGCTATGGAGTCACCAGCAGAGGGCACTATGAGAATAGGAAAACAATGATGATACAACATCGAAAAGAAAAAAAACGATGCACAAGACGGTTCAGGATGGAGCCCTCTGTTTATTAATATATATTGAATAGATTAACGATCACCAATGGCCACATTCAATTATTAGCAGTACATGTCTGGGCAGGTTAGACTTGCGTTTTTAATGTAAAGTAATAATTACCATGGTTTCTATTCGTTATAATTCTATGTATTGTAGGTTTTTTATATTCTTAAAAAGAATAGAATCTTGATTCTGGAATTCTGACACACTTATCCAATCTGGTATCCAATGTGCTTTTCTCAAGACCAGTAATCACATGTACCTAGAGAGGCCTCCCCTGTAATTAATCACCACATGGAGATTATTTTTGTTCCAATGCCTTTAATTGCAATGTCAGTCGGTCGGACAGAATCGGCCAATGTCTCCTTTTTGAGACGGGGGTAGAGCTTGCTGTAGTTATGCTAAAGCTCTCAACTCTATATGTTGCTCCAGGCTGGATAAACTGCTGGAGACATTTGTCCTGGCACCCGTCCCCCTTCCACTGCTATCGATGAAGACAGTGGAAGAAGTTACTCCAACTCCCCTACTTCACCTTCAACCTCCAACCTTGGCTGTAGTTTCCAGCAATCAGTCGAATCTGCATCTCTGCTGTGGTGGTCTGTATATATTTATTCTAAAAGTCGAAAAGTCTATTATAAGACACACATGGCCGCCTGTCATGACTTTGGTCAAGCATGATGGTTAAGTTCACATGTCAAAGTTCACCAAGGCAGAACTTAGAAAACAGAGAAGAAACAGTATATACAGATCTGTATATAGGATACAGAAGACATTTTACCGCCTCCACTACTGCCTACACTAGAATTCAAAGATCATAAAAGTGTGTGTTGGCTGTATGTTCTGCACACTCGGGTAACTCTAGGCAGGGCTCTGCAGGGGGGGGGGGGGGGGGGGGGGGGGGTTGGGGGGGTTTTTTTTTTTGGGGGGGGGGGGGGGATGGATGAAACAAGAACTGAGGTGGAAACTCCTTTCCTTACAGAGTGGAAGGAGTGTGTGTGTGTGCGTA
>OOFB01003845.1:43336-59357 GCA_900323305.1 Trachyrincus murrayi
GGGGGGGGGGGGGGGGGGGGGGGGGGGGGGGGGGGGGGGGGGGGGGGGGGCAGATGCATTGGGAGTTCTTGATTCAACACGTTTACCTCAACCCCCTACACGGTTACTGACTCTGTATAGGAAATTGGTGCTTGTGAGTATGTGCATGAATGTATGCATGAGTGTGTGTATTTGCATGTGTGGTGGTGCCTCGTGATGCTCTGTGTTTGTGTGTATGTGTTTGCGCACTTAGGGAACAAGTTCTCCACTGTGTGTTTAGCACAAATACATTTTCCTTGGATTTGAAAGATGTCATTCAGATGTTGAGGACACAGAGTGGGCTCATTTGCGTTTTTTTTTAAAAATTACTATCGTGTGTTGGGCTGAATAGAAATGTGCTGATCCTCAATCATGCACACACGCACGCACACGCACACACACGCACACGCACACACACACACGCACACACACACACACACGCACACACACGCACACACACGCACACACACACACACACACAACGTGTGATGCAGGTACTCCTCTCAAGGCTATCCAAGTAGATCCATCTTTTGCGGGGGCCTTGGAGCATTTCACTCCTGAATAATTCCCACGGAGATGATGAAGGCACTGTGGACCACATACATTCATAACGTTGTTGACATCGTGGAGCGTTCTCCTGCGTGTCAGGCGTTGTCAACCGTTTGGGATCGCCGTGGAGAATCTTTTCAGGGTATGGGTCCTTTTATGAGGATATGCTAAACATGTGTCATAAAAAACTGCTTCTATGGCATATGACTGATGACTGATGACTGGATTTATATGAGACCAGAAGCGGAGGGCCCCTAAATGCTCCACTGGCGTCCGCTCTTCCGTTTCTCTGGGGGCAGTAATGAAAATCTGGATGCACACATTTGGGCCAATTACATGCAGGTCCCCGTTGAAGTTCTCTCCACCTCAAGTTTACGGCAGTGGGGCCCGTCGCTCGGCTCTCTGGGACAGTATCGACACAGCGATTTCACCCCATGAAACTAAAATGTACCTTTTTTCTTTTACCTTCTTAGCTCATTTCCAAGGGCCTATTGTTCACGAACACGCGAAACTAATTCTGTTTATTATTATTTAACATATTATTTAACATCCAAATCCAAATCGACGTATATTGATGTTAATTTGTCTAGGTTGGCAGGCTGAACATGTCAATATCATAATACCCTAACATCCCCCCCTCTTTACACCCTGCAGTGGGCTCACACACACAGTTGGCTAGCATCTCTACGTTTGCCCCATCCAATCTGATCCCGATAGCCAGCTTTCCTTGCGCTTCAAGGAACACACAGCAGAATCTGAAGGTATACTCCAATAAACACCATTTCACATTGCTTTCAAGGGGCTCTAATTATCATCACAGAGCATACGTTATAAGTCCTGTAAGCCTATGCCCGTTGAGGCTCTGTTAGCCGAGAGGGGGAACCGATGAATGCATTTCCTGCCGGACAGAACCAAGTTATCCCTAGTAAAACCTTTTTCTGGTAACGGTCGCACCTGAACCGTATAGCGTTGCTCTGTGAGGAAGTGTGGCTAAAATGTGTAGTTCATCAAACATCTTGTGAAGTCACAAGTGAATACATGGTTTACAATGACCCGGAGTAAAAGTAGTTGTGTGTGTTGGGCACAGCAGGGAAGAAAGCGCTTTAACTAACTAACAATTTTTTTCTTTTTGTTTAGTCTATTCACACTTTCTGTTAAAGGGCCACTATTTTACCACCATTACAAGTCATTTCAAAATGTATCACAAGAGGGAGTGTCCACCCAGATGGACACGATGGACACATCTGATTATCCATCAAGCTCCAAACGCTGCTTAAAGTCTGTGTAAAGTAAATTCAGTGATTTGTTTCTAAACGCCATCCTCTGCTGTGTCGGAGCAGTCCAGACAGAGCAGAGGAGAGGCTGCAGCGTGACAGACAGAGTGAACTTCTGGACCCTCCCCAATCTGCACAGAAGGCTCAGAGGAGATTATGTTTTTGCTTTACTTCAGAAATCAATTACTGCTGATATTCATTGGGAAGCGCATATCTGGATGAGCTCACGGGGCTAGAGGTAATCTTTTTTTGACACCTCTATACCCATTTCAGAGGGATTGTTTTGGGAAGGTGTTTGTGTATCTGTGTGTGTATGTGTGTGTGTGTGTGTGTGTATGTGTGTGTGTGTGTGTGTATCTGTGTGTGTGTGTGTGTGTGTGTGTGTGTGTGTGTGCAGGGCCGTGCACTGACATTGCGAGGGGCAGTGGCTCCAGCAGCGTGAGAGGACATTTCAATTTTATTTTTCACATTTTTTTGAAGGACATTTTTTATGTATTTTTTTTTTTTCAAGAGGACATTTTCAGACGAGTCAAGCGAGCAAGTATTGTCGCAACGATCACCGATTCAGTTTGATCTATATATAGAACGATATTTACATAAACAACAGCATCTGCTGAGGTAAAAAAACTACCGGGCCGGTGGGCATTGAGGCTCACTCAAGAGGCCAACTGACTTGTCGGCCAAAGTGATGGAGATTTGAGACGCCGCTGGGAGACCCAAGCAATACTGAGCAGTTATATACCATCTGTTTCGGTGACGGCTATAGACCCTATACAGTGGCCCTGGTACACGAGCACAAGCGGGTACTACGCATGGAAGGTCTGCTTGTTTACTTCCTCTATCGCTTCACATAAATGCTTGAGGGGATGACACGGCATGTGATTAATTCTTGTGAGCATTTCATGAGTGTAATTATTACCTGAATGCATGATTGCAATGCTACGGACAATTCTTTAATATGTTCTAATATATAGTAAATATGTTTGGATTATATTTATATGCGAAAGACATGGGCGGATGTGTGTCGTAAAAGCCTATAATTGGCACGTTCATAATCTTGACACAACTACTCATTATAAATCAGTGCTGAGTGTTGACTAGGCCCTGCACAGGAACGTGTGGTTCCATCTACTAAAGGAACCACTTCCATCTGCAGCTCACTAATACATCTTGTAATATGCTTTGTTCTCCCAAGAGGATGCAACTCTAATTGTTCATTGGAAAGGACTTGTTTTTTCCATCGAAAACATCTGTGAAAATGTATTTCAGGTGATGGCAAGGTAAGCCAGGTGTCGTGTTGTGTACTGTGTTGGCATATATGGGGTATTGTATAAGAGCAATTATAATATAATATCTTCCATGCATCAATTGCCAACATTAATTACCGGTTTTAAAACCGCCTGCAATTTAGAGGGTTATTAATATACATAGACGATGGTGGAATCTAAACATTGGCTCAATATGATGGACTCTTTTGGGCACCTCAGAGCCAGGAAATAAAGACGTGCTCTCTCTGCCTGGGGTGAGTTGCATCGGTTTATCTAAAGAATTAAGTGAAGAGGGGTGGCGAGCCAGAACAAACTAGTTTCTTTACACGGCCATTGCTAGCGAGTCAACCCTGAAGGAAAGGAGAAACGAGAGTCCACGCAACACAAATAAAACATAACCGTGTTTTCTCACTCACTCTCTAAAACCGCCGCCAGCGCTGATCCAAAATACGCCAGCGGTCTCAGACTCGTTCTGGGGAACACTTTGAGGGGGGGGGCACCAGTCATGAGGAAATGAAGACCTGGAGCAGCCCCTATGAACTTGGTAATGTTAGAGAGTGTAAAAGTATTACATGGGTGGGTAGTTTTAGATCGGTTGACTTAAAACCATTCAAATGAAACATTTCATTTTACATTTTCTGTTCAATTTGTTCATTTTTAGCTTTCATTTTCGATTTTTTCCTGTACACTCCACTGCTACTACACATCGTAAAGGTGTTGATCATGTCATTAAGGGTTAACCCTTAGTCATC
The DNA here is from genome assembly GCA_900323305.1 of Trachyrincus murrayi. Lineage (NCBI taxonomy): Eukaryota > Metazoa > Chordata > Actinopteri > Gadiformes > Macrouridae > Trachyrincus > Trachyrincus murrayi. Next base: position 47,198 of record OOFB01003845.1, read on the forward strand.
AAGTTAGATTAATGACAAAAGCCTTAATTTGATTGCGGGGCCTATGAGTCGACTGCGAGATAACCTCAGCGCTACCATAGAGATATGAATGAAACACGTTCAGGCCAGACAGTATGAGAGATCAATAGCAGGAGAAGCAGGAGAATTTACTGGAGGTCAGGAACCTCAGGGCCACGAGACCGAAGAGGAGCAAGCATCAGCTCGGGTCGGGTCATACCTGCAGAGTTCAGCGTAATGGATTAAAAAAGTTATATCTGAAGGTACCGCTTTCGCTTTCTCTCTTCTTTGTGTGAGCCTTTGAAAATCAAACCAAATGTTACTTGGAACTCTAAATAAATATCTCTGAATCTCTGAGCTCTCTCATCCACCGAGGGGGTTTCTCGAGGAAAGCACGCCGAGCGGGAAGAGGTGAGAACCTAGGAATGGTGAATCCTGGTTGGACTACACATGCTAGTGAGTGTTCAGGATGTAACCTAGAACTGTGGTTCCCAACCTTTACGGGGCTAAGGCACACCACGATCCCAACCAGAGATTCAAGGCACACCGACTTAAAGTTGAAGGGCATGATTCTGAAAAATGTCACACACATCACCAGGATATTATACTGCATATACTAGGTTATTAGCAATTTCCTCAATATTTCACAGACTGTCAAAAAAGTATCACATGGTAACGGTTCATAAATGGCAATTGCATTATTTGTCAAATATGTCTTGAAATTGAGCAAGACCTTGCATTAACGTGGGACAATTAATCAATAATATAGCAAATCATAAATAGTACCAATTATATTAGTATGTAACACATATCATGTCAGGATTATGTATTAAATCTCACACACTTTCACGGCACACCTAGTCTTGCCGCAAGGCAGTTAGGGAACCACTGGGGTGGATGCATACAGCCCTGCCAGATCTGATGTCAGAGACACAATGCCTCCCTACTTTTACTTACAGAAACAAGAAAACGTATTGACCTGAGCTGAAGCTGGAGGCTCTTCCAGAATCACTCCACCCTCATCCTCCATGCAGCAATGTTTGTATCTTGCTCACAAGTCATGAATTAAGATGCAATGCATTTTGCCAACTGTCTAGATGTTTAATCTCAGTGCCATGGGCGCATATTTTTGTCTAAAAACATACTTCACACAGATAAAAAATAAATAAATTAACACAAATCAAGTCACAGAGCCATATTGCTACCTCCAGCAGGCACTGCAGAGGATTTGTCATGCAACCACAGACTACATTTCTACATTTACCATTCTATTTAGAAGAATCGTACATACAGTGAACTTCTCCACTGCTGCAAAAACTTTTTTTTTAAGATTTGCTAAATTATTTATGTGGCTGTGGTTTTCCGATGGGGTTGGTGGTGTTACTGCTAAATTAGCTCTTTCCCCTTTTGCCACCTACACTGGAATGCATTCAAACATTGTGGTGTACGAATACAAAGTTATTGTTTTTCACTATCTGTCCTGCATTGACACATTTTGCATTGGATTCTTCGTGTATTCTTAGAATATATAACTGTGTTAATGAATTAATGAATTGATTAATCAATCAATCAATAACCCTATTTCATTCTGACCAGATGATGCAACTGCACGGTAATGGACAGTTTGGCAGTATTGCAGCCATCAACACACCACTCAGATACATTGCAGTGATCTGTGTTATATTACAATGAAGGCATTGCAGGTGTTTCCTCTTTTCCATCATAGATGAATAAACAGGGCTTGTCTTAAGTTTACATCATTTTACAGAGCCTTTAGAAATAGTCAAGAAGAGTCAAAAACCAAAGCAGTGTGTAAGAAAAGAAAGGTTTTGTTTACTTCCTCTACTGCACTGACGCTCATCAACGGCATTTCAGGAGAAAGTACTGGTTGGCCCTGACTTCTTTGAATGTGTTTTTAAGGGAACAATGGGAGTCTTCCCAGAGACAGAGGATACTTTGACAATAATAGCAGGAGAAAAACATTGCCGCTTTGAATTGTTTCATTGGAGTAATAACAAAACCAGTCACTGGCCTTCTCCATTTAAAAAAATGAGCATGAGTCATTCCGTCAAATTTTTTTAATAAAGTGTGAAGAAGAGACAGAAGAGCAGCAACCTTTTCTTATTGAAGGCTGTGAGAATCAGAGGCTGGCTCAATTTCTCTTTGGGGCCCTTGGCGTTGGGGCTCGTAAGGGCCTGACAGGGTTCTAGACATAAGTCAGGCATTTCACCTGAGTAGAGCAGATATCCAGGATCCCTGAGATTCCCACTCGATGTCTAACACAGTCAAAGAAACTGTGATCCGCTTCATATCTATGATAACACAATGAGAACAACACCCTCCTATGTGTATTTCCCTTTCTCTTTCACACAATGTTTTTGATCATTCAGTAAACAGTAATTATTAATTGTGAAAAGTAGAAGCCATTTTGTTTGTTAGATAGTTTCGACCAGTGACATTGTAGAAGGAGACTACACTCCAGTATATATATATATATATCAGCAGAGCACATCATCGGTTGCCATCTACCCTCCGTGCAAGGCATCTACCACACACGATGCCTTAGGAAAGCATGGAAAATCACAAAAGACTCCAGCCACCCAGGCTTTGGACTATTCACGCTGCTGCCGTCTGGTAGACGTTTCCGGAGCATTCGGGCACGGACTACCAGACTCACAAACAGTTTTTTCCCACAAGCCATCAGGCTTCTCAACCAGTAACACTAACCTATTGATCATATTGATCACTGGTAAATTATGCCCTGGTCATATTATCTAATTTAATGTACATATCTATCCGCACTCCTCCACTTTATACTTTACACTTTTATACTTTTAAAATGCTAGTGTTTATTTATCTTATTATGTATATTTTTTATTCTGTACATCTTTCCAAACTTTTTAAAACTTTTTTATATATATATCTTTTTTTGGCCCTTATTCTGTAATGTTCTACGTATTGTGGGCTTGCCATGTCATAAGAATTTCACTGCCTAGGAATGACCCTGTGTTGTACTGTGCAAGTGATCAATAAAACACTTTGACTTTAACTATATACAAGAGAGTATGTATATACTGTAAACGTTTTTTTTACATAAATAAACATCACATGAATACATAAAACAGATCATGTATGTATTCATGTGATGATCCTCTGTGTTTTTTGTTTTTCTTGAACATGAAGCCAATGTAATGTACTGTTATATGGATGTAGCCAACTTCATGTTGAACAACGGTCATTGACCAAACATAGACTTAATGTGGTATAAACTGTATTCCCTACCTCTTCTTTCTTGTGATTTTAAGGTTGGGTTTAAGTGTGTACACAGCAGTGAGATACCTCAAAGCCATTTGTTACAAGATATCTTTGTGTGTTATTCTTTATGTATCCTTTTTCCTAAGGTTATTTTCAAGATAATAATAGTCAATGCTGAATCTAAACTATACTTTACTAATGTGTATACGATTAACAAACTGCACCAACACAACGTTTATGATGTTACCCAGAATAAAAAAGATTTAAAAAAAATAAAGTACTGGGCCATTGTGTCATGACATTGAAAAACAAACATGTGTTGTTACGCTAGATTGTGTTTGTGAGCACTTAAAACTCTCAAACCCAGAAGGAAAGGTCCTTGGGCGAGAGACATCGGCCCCCAGAAGCGCGTTGCAGAGCAGACAAACCCACTCGCAAACGCCCACGCCCCGAGGATCACCACTGCTGCTGTGCTGGAGAATAGAAAGAGAGGTGTGCTGTTCACTTTGAAAACTCAGACGATCAGACCACTGAGTTCAACTCAGGCCTACCTCTAACTGGAGGTTGAAGACCTGTTGGTAGCAACGCTTCCGACACTGCTGCCATCGGTCAAGCCTGAAACGGCCATCCTCGACCCGTCTTCAACCGGAGGACCTTGACCGTGGAAGACCGGTCTCGCTCATAACACTAATTACGGGTCTGCTCCTTTGATGCACCACGGCACACGGGTAGTAGACTTTTATCCGCTAGTGTAGTCCACTACCCGTGTGCCCTGGTACATCAAAGTATGACGATAGCATAATTAGTGTCATGAGCGACACCTCTGTGAAAAGGGTCGATTAAGTATCCCTGCCAGTCTCTCTGCTAGTTCCCCTCCTCTGTCCAATGGGCACACAGAAAAAAAACCTCCACTCTTTGCTGCTTGGCAGCTGCCAACCATTTCTCCATGGTAGGCAGCATGGGGAGGGGGGATTATGCCAGCTGGGAATCCTCATGTATATTAGCCACATTTCTTTGTAACAAAAAAAAAAGTACTTTTTTGCACTAGTTTGTTTCCACTCTAAGCTAAGTGCCAAGCGGGCAGGTGGTGTTTGTGAGCGTGTGACTACGTAAGCCGTTTTTTCTTCGTCCATCAACGGCCCATACCAAGTAACACAGATGCTTGTGTCTTCGGGCCATTCCTCCGGTCTGGGGGTATTAACGTCAGGGCGGTCGTCGTCTGTTTCCCCTCCCCCGGTTCCGGTTCTGCCCGGACCCCGTGTGGAGGAGAGGTCCCCCGTGGTGAGTATCGATAGCATTCTGCACACTCAAACTTCTGTTCCGTCTGTCGGTGGTCACAAACACACGCATGTTGGAGTGTTGTTGTGGCACATCAAGGGAAATAACCCAGGCGCCCGCCCCTTGTTGTGTTCACAGCGGATCTAGACTGCCTGTGTCCTCAGCAGTGTCCTGTCACTGGGTGGGACCTATTTTTAGGGAAGCAGAACTTTTGCTACCAACACTCCTGGGCTGCAGAACGACCCCGTAGAGGAGGTCAGCGCCACATTGTGGATTAAATATTCATCCATCCGTTTTGGGTGCGTCTTGTATATACTCTCACAACACCTCACCGTAGTCTGGGTGTTTCTTTTCATGTGTTTTTATGTAATGAAAAGAGTGATTGACATCAGCTCTCCTAGGGCTTCAACCACCCGCTGTGCTCAAAGTGCAGAAAGTAAGCCTCTCCTGCTAAAACAACATAATGGTGCAGAACCAACATAAGTGGTTTGTGCATCGCTCTCTCTCTCTCTCTCTCAAGAGAAATAAACAACACAGAGAGGGTCCAGCCGTTGTAACCCGCCGTCCGACAGAGTAAACATCACGGTCGGTGAGTAAGCACAACGCGGGTGAAATGTGTTTCGAAGCCGACCACCGTTTTAAAACGGTATCATCATTCATTCATAACGCAGTATGATGCATGGCTAGCTACAAAGCCAGGCTTGAGCAGAGTAAGCAGCAGAGAGACAAGGGCTTGTTTTTGTACACTAGGAGTGATTAGCCATGCTAGCTCAAATACACTGACTTTGAGCAAGTTTAGGCTTGAGCATGTGGTCTTTCTGTCTTTTTCCCAACATTTCCAGGGCAAAATGAATTCTGCTGTCACTCAGCAAGCGACTGTTCAGATATGAGTGGGCCTTGGCAAGGCACCTCTGGGGTCCAGATCTTTGAATCCGCCGAGTTGACTGGTTAGTATATACATACAGTATATACTATGGATGATGTTACTGACATTATGGAGCCCTTTGTAACAATGCTTTGTTTACAGTATGTTTTGTTATACTACTACTATAATAATAATACAATGTCCTTTGCTGTGATTTTTTCTAACAGTCCAAGGTTGTAGGAAGGAATCACTGGAAGCACAGTTGAATAAAAAAACTACAATTTGAGTCACCCCTAATTTGTCTTTTAAAAGTGAATGTGCCATATCCGGTGGATTAATACTTCAGGAAGCGGTGTCAACCTCCTCTTCACTCCTATGAGCCTATGAGATGTGACAATGGGAGACAAACACGGATTTAGAAATTACAGAGATCTTAAAAGGCAAAAGAAACCTTCGACAGACAGGAACAGACACAACAAGGACGAAAACAACTTTCTAACTTAGTAGGTCTACAAAATAACGAACTAACTTTTGAAATGTGTCATGTTTGATCAGTATTCGGTTTGGATATGTTGGTGTTCCTAGGCAGCCGGGGTGAAAAGAATAAAATTAAAACAGCCCCAGACACATAATACTACATTTAATAATACATTTATTTTTGTCATGTTTGTCTTTTTGTCTGCCTCCCGGTTTGTCGATGCGTGCTTTGATCATTTTCTGTAGCTCCTTCTAAAAGAAATGCTCGTATAACCTTGCAAATTTAAGTTAGTGTTTCACTCGACTTTATTTTTTTTACAAAAATATTTCACATTAGAAAACATCTCAAAATCTATATATCTCAGTTGTTGTTGTTCTCCAACAGCCACGTGACTTCTCGTTTCAAATATATCAATGTCTATACTTAAACTGTATGTAAATATATCTTAACAGTATAGGAACAAATCCATCAAATCAATCCAGCTGACGAGTTTGGAGGTTTATAAGACGTCGGAAAGCCCTCTTCGTCATCCTTTCGCCATGAGGGGGGTCTTGAAGTGAGGAAGGGGAGTGTCCAGTGGTCTAACGCATGTGTCGGTCCGAACATCACGACATAATCGCTATCTAGATTTTCCATAAATCATGGTCACCACGATCCACCTGTGTTTGATGCACCAAAAAATAAAAATACAACAGAAACCAAAATCCAATGCTGCCGAAAACGGAGGGCCACAAGATCCTTTTGGAGCGCAGTTCTAAGTTAAAGGTAAGAGTCTGCGGTCCACCTGTACGTACTTCCAGCCCTGGTCTTGTGGAGTCTAAGTATGCAAACTGCCTAAAAGAGAGTAAAACGACCATCTGGCTAGTCCTGGCATTACATTGTAGAAGCGTTATATTAAAGCACTTGTTGGAATTATCGGAAATAGCCATAAATAAACAGCATGTGGCGGTTAGCGTTGCCTTTCGTCCAGCTACATCCGAGCACCCCTGAAATTTGTGTGTACTTTTTTTTTACCATCCAAGCATGCCTTTTGTCTGTCTTCGCTACATGCTAACTAGCTACTTATATGAACCTGTGCACTTTGTAACCACCAAACAATGCTAATCAGTTATCAACATCCTACAGTTCCATTAGGATACCATCTATCTACCCACTAGAATGTTGGCTCGGGTCTATCCCGGACCGCCCTAGCCTACCTGTAAGCATCCTTGAGCAAGTCAAGGCCCCCAGCCTGCTCCTTAATAATATGTACTCAATGCAAGTTGCTTTGCTTTGCATCACTACTGTTTACGCCCTTGGAACGCTGTATTATCTCCGACAAGCTCTAGAACAAGTAGGACACCCCGACATGTTTGTGATTAACTGCAAAAAGATATGATAAAGAGAGACACGTGGTCCCTCTGAAATAACAGTTTTCCCTGTTTTACTTTTAAGGGAAAGGAAATCACACTGTCCATCAAGCAGAATACGAAATGACAGCAAAATAGCAAAACTAACTATTGATTTGACGAACTGAGATTCAAAAGAACGAAAACAAAAACTGTCCAGTTGGTTCAAACCGATTGTCCCCTGGCTCTCCACCAAAATCAGGCTCCGGGTCCCGTCCTCGCCTCTCGGCGACTTGGCCGTCAAGACTTCCCTGGCTTCAGTTCAACCCCCCTTCAGGTCCTCCGGACTTTTGTCATCATAGCGGGCCAGAGCCGAGGGCCAATAGGAGCGTCCAGAGAGGCGGGAGGAGCCAGAGGGGGGGAGAAGGGGAGGAACGGACCCCCAGCGGAGACGCCGTGTCGGAGGTGCACGAGCACACCTCGTAGCCGTTCTCCGCGTGGTCGTGCAGGCGCTGGCCGCCGCCCTCCTCCGCGCTTTTGCTGTCGGCGTTGGGTGAGTCCGACTGCATCTCAGTGCAGAGCAGCCAGTCCTTCGCGATGAGCCGCGGGAACCCCGCCTCCACCTCCATGTCGCTGGCGAGCACGCGCCAGTACTCCTTCCCTTTGAAGAAGTAGGAGGAGCCTGGACAGGAAGAGAGCACAGAGGGTTCAGCCAGGGGTCAGGAGTCAGTGGCCCCCGTTTACGCAAGATACATATCTCGACGCCACCACCGCCCTTTTGAAGCTAGATCGTTATCTCGATTCAAAAACACGCGTGTTTACGAAGGTGCAGTGTGTGTGTGTGTGTGTGTGTGTGTGTGTGTGTAAGAAAATAGTAGATCAAAAACAGAAGCAGCACAATACAGTGCTACATGCCTAAATACACACTCTCAAATTCAGCCTTCATCATTGTAGATGTACCGATTATTGATGCATGTTGAATATTAAAATGAAACCTGTATAACACAGTTACATTTTTTAAGACCGTTATTTGGGTTTCCTCTTCATCTCTTTGACCAGTTAAGATAATGTTTTGTTCTCTCCACTCGTCCTTAATCTTTCATCGTTCTAAATCTTTCATTGTCCTCTCGTTCTCACACACCAGACTTTGATGTGGCCCCCAGTTCCCATGCCCTGTGTGTGTGTGTGTGTGTGTGTGTGTGTGTGTAGCCATATCCATGTGGTTCCCCCAATTCACTTCAAAGAAGTGAGGATTCTGTCTTTGGGAGACGCTCCGAGAACAGACAGTAAAGAGCTCCCAAATGGGCTGGCCTGGGATTGGCTGGTTCCAACCCCCGAATCCCCGTCCACTTTTTAAAAAGATGTGATTCAGGGTCTGGTGTCGGTTGCTTGAGTGCTACTCGGCCCGGCGTGAATTGTCACCGAGCCAATCGGTGTCTTGCAGGCGGGAAATATGCTGACCACAGCGAGCGAAGGAAAACAACACGAACACTCCTGTAGCGGAAAACGTGGACTTTAAAATCTCGTTAAAGTCTGTTGAAGACGTTTTGAAAAAAATATCGGCTCAAAAATCAACAACGGAGAGAATGGAGAGCGCCACTTGGAATTTATATCTGCTTCGAGATTGCTTTAGGAATTATGACGTGAAACGAAATAGTAATTAATTAGTATCATTAGCTTGTTTTGGGCCCAACATGAAAATACATCGGTTACCCAAGACAGGATAATAATATATTCAGGCGAAATGAAAAGGAAAAAGAATTACAAGCTACAATTGTCACAAGCTACACAGCCTGACGACACAATTACAAGGAAGTCAGCTCATTTGAAGACACTTAAATAACTGATATAATGACCATATTTATCGTATCATTATTACCGATATAATAATTAATATAACTATTTATTGTGACGTGTGTGATTAATGATGCTGAAAGGTGCCTACAGGTAGACGGGGGTTCGAACCCAGAACCTTTCGGCTGAGACCACCCTAACCCCGAGACTATCACGCCATCCTAACGGGGACAAGCACAAATATGATATTGTTGTTGTTATGGGTGGTCGTCTCCTCGTGTGACTGAATACCAAATAGCGGTGGGACGTACGGGCAATACTTTTAAATACGAATGTTAACATTTCTTCATACTTAATAATTCATTGCATTTATATCACGATTTTCAAGATACCCAAAGCACTTTACATAGTGTGTGTGTGTGTGTGTGTGTGTGTGTTATGACACCTCATCCAGTACTTCATACACATTCTTGCACTGCATCGTATTTACACACAAGGCTTTACTTAATACACCTCCTCGTTACCTCCCTTCTCCGATCACCGATAAAAACAATGATTACGGTCCACAAGGTCACAGGATTTTATAGGCAGGCTACACCACTTGTAATAACTGAGCTTCGCAAATCAGGCTTTAAATATGATTAGACTCTCGCACCTCATCAGAACATTTTAAAACTTTAAGCTCAGCCTCTCTGTGCGATGCGTGTTAACTGTTTTTGTTGATGTGGTCTGTTTTGCTTTTGACTTGACGTATCTGTATGTATTGATTGTTGTGCTCGTCTTGTCAAACTAGTATTTATGTTTATTTGTATACAGGTCTCTCTTCCTGTTCAAAAGGTGTTGGAGGTAAGATTTAAGAGATTATTTAAGTGTATTTGATAGAAATGGCATAGCCATTCGCCAATAAGTGAGGGAAATGCGCTGTGAGAATATCTGTTCTGGTTGACCGCACGCCTGCCTCTGCATGAGACAATTCAGGTTTTAGACCGCTCCCGGCTCAATTCTGACCGAATTCCCTGACCGAAGAATCTTCTCTGTGATTGGTTCCGGGAATCCATCTTCCCTGTCAATCACAAGTGTTCTCAATGGCGGAGAAACACAGAGAGGGAGCAAAGAGGGAGGGGACATTTTTTTTATTGCTCTCTTCCGCTCTCTCTCTTTCAACTTTCGAATCTCACCTACAGCAGCTTTAAATAAGCATCGACGTATAAAAGCCGGCTCACCGTCAGACCACCTCATGGCATCGTCGAGGTTGGGGGGCAGCCCCTTCCAGAGCGTAGCGTCTTTGGGGTACCCCGGGTCCATGCGTCTCAGATGGTCGTCGTAGCGCCAGTAGCGCGTGTCCTTGAAGAAGTACGTCTTGTCGTTGTGCAGCCAAACGAAGGCCGCGTCCACGCCCTCCGGAGGCAGGCCGAAGTCGCTGATTGGTCGAGGGTATCCTTCTTCCACGTTGTTGTCGTTAAAGACCCAGTACTTCAGACCTGGAGGGGAGGGGGGCGGGACAGGGAGGTGTCAGTCAAACGTCTCCACCAATGAGAATAAAGACCCAGTACTTCAGACCTGGAGGGGGCGGGACAGGGACGTGTCAGTCAAATGTCTAAATACCAAATTAAGGGGTTTTGTTCAGAAACAATTCATCCTATATCGTGACCCAAGAAAGAAAGTTTGTTTTCTGTTTATTTTTGCTGGTTACGCTTGGTCAGACAGTTATCAATCACTCAAGTCATCACAGTCACACTAAAGTCATAGTCATCATCACTCATCAGTATGTTAGTTGTTCGATCAAATCAAGAGACTCACATTGTTGCCTCTCCATTATTTAAGTGTTTGATGGGAGATCATGTATTTGTATTTTGTACTAACCTTTAGTTTTTAAATGACCTACTTTTAACTTTCACATGAGTGGTTTTTTATACCAGTACTTTTACTTCTACTTGAGTACAATTTCATCAAAGCAACAGTACTTCTACTTGGGTAGGATTTTCCAGTACTCGTTCCACCCCTGGATATGAGTGGGCTCCGTGTAAAGCTGGTGCGGTGTGTGTACCTTTGAAGAAGACGATCTTGTGGTCCCCGGGTCTCTCGTACACTGCGTCCAGGCTGTCCAGGTTGGCAGGCAGACCCCTCCAGAAGCGTTGGATCTGGGCCGGACGAAGAGACACCAGGTGCTTCTCCCGGGTCAGCCTCCAGAAGTATTTCCCTGTGATACACAGAGGAGGACAGATTACCATGGATCGACCTTCACTTTCAATGATTAGTTACAATTACCAATCAGTAAAAAGCCAAGATCAGCATAAAGTACAGGTAACCATCAATTAGCTTTTTAAAAGCTTTTTTATTTTTGGTTGTGGCTTTGTGGGGTATTCGTCAAGAGATTCATGGTCAATAGGGACGGGGATTCTCCTGACTCTCTAGTTTTGTCCACTGAATGTTATTACCGAGTTTCTACTAAATAATTCTGCCAGGCTGGTTTCTGTATCGTCTATATACCCACTGTGGTCTGACCAGTCCAATTAGCTTCCAGTGTGAGAGGGAGAGCACAGATCATCAACAGAGTCATCGCTGAAGTTCTACTACTGGTGTGTTCACTTCATCAGTGGTTCGTGACAGATTTGACTGAACAAATCTGCACAGATCGCAGATTTTTTTTTTGCTGCGGAGATTTTTCCCTACCCATGTGCAATCAGGATCGTTTTTTAATAAGCGCCTGGAGTTGGTGGTTCAAACGCACGCACATCAGATCAGATATAGATATACAGTATACGCCTCTTGAAATCAGCCATTAAAAGCGGACATTCTCCCTTGACACTTTGCAGATTCTGCAGTTTCACTTCCCTCTCCCACTCTCTTTTTCAATCCTTATCTTGTCTATTTGTGTCTATCCATCTCACTCTCTCTCCATCTCTCCATCTTGTCCTCCCTGTGGGTTTGTGTACCTTTGAAAAAGAAGGCTTCGCCTCGGATCTGGGCCACGGCATCAAAGTGGCTTGTGCATCTGTCTGGGGCATCTCTCGCCAACCTGAGGGAGAGAGCGAGAGGGGTGAGAGAGAGAGAGAGAGCGAGAGAGAGAGGGGTGAGAGAGAGAGAGAGAGAAAGAGAGAGAGACCTTTTTAACCGACAGAGGTTTACCAGCCAGCGGGAGGGGAGGCGTTGGCTCAGACAGTA
>OOFB01003846.1:5878-21125 GCA_900323305.1 Trachyrincus murrayi
TGGTGTGTGAGGGGATGGTGACTAATGTAGTCCCTGTAACTGTGAAGGGCTCTGCAAATAAACTGCACTGGGTTCTTTCCTGCTGTATTTCAATGTCTCTCTCTCTCTCTCTGTCTAGCTCTCTCTCTCTCTCTCTCTCTCTCTGTCTCTCTCCCTCTGGGATTTGCATGAATAGATGTTGTTTATAGTATAGGACAGTTTATTATATACCCTACCAATTGATGGGTAACCATTAAAGAATGAGTAACGGTTTCATAGTTAGTGGTTTGTAACAATTAAGGCAATTCTATGGGAAATTCTCATAACAATCCAATGCATGCAATGCTGTCATCTGAAGTGAAATGATGTTGAATTGTGTGTGTGTGTGTGTGTGTGTGTGTGTGTGTGTGTGTGTGTGCGTGCTTGCGGGTGTATGTGTTATGAACAGGGACGGACTGGCCATCTGGCATTTGGGCAAACGCCAGAAGGGCTGGTCCGATTGTGGGGCGGTCTGGCCGGCCCCAAAAAACTAAAATAGAATAACATTTTAACAAGAAAAAAAAACTTTACCGAAAAGTAATTCAAGCATGTTTTATCATCGACCCATTTGATTTGGGCTGGGCGGCCGACCCAAACAAAACACCCCAAAAGCATTGGGAAAGTAGCAGAAGAGAGCACTGATGCGACGTCTCTCGACATTGGGAGGAAGGACATGCTAGTCGTTATTCTATGGAGTTTGTTGTTATTTCATGCAGATGCGTCGCCAGCATGTGTGTGTGTGTGTGTGTGTGTGTGTGTGTGTGTGTGTGTGTTGGAACGATGACTCTTGTTCTTTCTTGGTCGTATCTTCCCTTTTTCCGCTCGTTGCTTTCTTTCATGTTGTTTTTTCATCACGGTTGGGCAAGGTTCTGCTACTTTCTACGTAATTGACTTGACGGGTGGCGTGTGAGGCTGCCGTGGTCTGAACTGAGTCTAGAGGGGCAGCACTGGAAAGGCTTTCAGTGTAGTGGTCCGATGGAAAGTTAGCCGGCTGTCCGGCCAATCAGAACAGCATGCAAGAGCGATGCGTTACGCATTATAATAACTTAACACATAATGACAAGCGATGTAAAAAGCATGCGACCACACAATAATTAGGTCTAAGATAAATAATTTAATTTAAAAAACAGGCTACATTAAAAGTAAGCGGAAGTGGGCCAGTCACTTTGTTAAATTGCTGGGGCTGAATCTTTGTCCCGGTCCGTCGCCGGTTGTGAACGTGTGCAGGGTGGACAACTCTGAGGAGCCGGTGTACGAGAGCCTCGAGGAGTTCCACGTCTTTGTTCTGGCTCACGTGCTGCGCAGACCCATCGTGGTGGTGGCCGACACCATGCTCCGGGACTCCGGGGGAGAAGGTAGGCGTCTTTCCATTGGGTCATGAGGTAGTGCTTGGTGCTTTACGGGTTGCGGCCATTTTTTTTTCTCAGGAGAGCCCTGCATCAATGCACCCTGAACTTCCTGTTTAGAAAAAAAAAAAATTTCGTATATATTTTCAAACGCTCGAAAAACATGCCCACTTGTCTTCCATCATTCTAGCCCAGCTAGACGCTACAGGAAGACGAGTCTGCTCATAATGTTCAATTTCCTGTCTGGGATTAGTAAAGAACTATCTTGTCTTATCTTCTAAGATTAAATAAAATAAATATAATATAATATGTATTATAGTCATTATGTATTATATATATATATATATATATATATACCCAGAGGGGAAATGTGGGTGTCACAATAGAAGTACAGGGGAAAAAAGTGTCTGCTAAATGACTGGATTGGAAAAAAAAACATGATAAAAGCCTCTGACAGACACCTACTACTTCCACCTCACCCGCAGCATTCGCCCCGATACCGTTTGGGGGGTTGTACCTGCCCTTGGAAGTCACCCCCAGTCGCTGCCACTGCTCCCCGCTGGTGTTGGCCTACGACCAGGCCCACTTCTCTGCCCTGGTGTCCATGGAGCAGAGGGACCAGCAGCGTGAACAAGGTAACTAGAAGAGCAGCATGGCTCAGGACAACACAACACACACACACACACACACACACACACATTGCGACACACATATTGCATAAGTGTGTGTGATGCTACTTCATCAGGTCTCTCTTGGGAAATAGGTGCTTAGCCTCAATGAGACTTATTTTGTATGAATAAAGATCAAATCAATGCATCAATGCATCAAAACACATGACAACACATACATGCAATGCGTGTGCATCGTGGGCAGGTCAGAGGGGCATGTTTTGTGAGGCATATGAACGTAGATACCGCCAGAAACCTGAAGCAACATTGAAGTCAGGCAGACACCTTTACACCTTAGTTTGAAGGCAAGAGAAGCCAGAGGTCTGCTGTGCTGGACCTGCTCGGTATGAATAATGCATTAGGCCGCAGTCTAATTACCTCTAATACATTATTAAAGCAGGCCAGGCAAAAGCTGGAACCAGGGAATAGCCCACACACACACACACACACACACACACACACACACACACACATTGACATGCAACCAGAGAGAGAGATACCTCTGATCCATTAGTGTGTGAGCAGTATTGAATGTACACTGTGCTGTGGTTTCTTTGTAGACACGTGGTTTGAATCCAGCCTGCGACCGTACAGCGGGCATGGGTTTTAGATGACCTTGCATTCCCCATTAAAATTAAAGATGTGGTGCCTTTTTACAGAGTGCATTAGCTCTATGGCCGGGTTTGTTATTCTATTCTGCAGGGAGGGCTGTGAACTGTTGGCTATTTGGAATTCTGACTTTCCTGTTCGGAAGGCGCTGCCAAGGCCTGAGGTCTCCTGAAGCCCTCACAAGGAGTTCCTTGAGGGTGACAAACAGACTTGGTCTCCTTGACAACCAGCCTCGGTAGTCACAGCACTCCTCTGTATCTTCCTCACTGGGTGGAACACCCTTGTCATTTGTGTCAGAAACTGGCCAGTTCTCTCGTCCTTCTCTGTGTGTGTGTGTGTCTCTCTCTCTCTCTCTCTCGTTTCACTCCCTCTCTTTACCACATTCCCTCTGTTTGTCTTTGTCTGCTTTTCCTGCTGTGTCTGGGCATGGGTAAAGTGCTATTCCTGGCCTACAGACACAGACCTAGTTATTATATCTGGGTATAACCACTTAGAACCATTATCAAGAACACAGAAGTCTAGCCCAGCTGACAACCAGCCACCCAGTCAGCCAGCCAGCCAGCCAGTCAGCTATCTCCATAGAAAAGTCGCACATTGAAGCTCTGCTCTTCACAAGCTTTGATATTTGGCATTTACTTCACGAAAGGGCAATTCTTAGTTGCACCACAAGATGGCGCATGCGTCCAATAAAAACCAGCCGTCCCTTTATCACAAAGTCAGTGCGTAACCCTACTTCATTTCTGGTACATGATGTTCCGTGCTGGGAGTGGAGAACATTTTGTCTGCAGTCACCTACCTTATATGTGCACTGTACCATACACTGCATCATCACAAGCATTTGCAGCTTCATACTCTTCATTCACAGCAGATCATCATAGCATCGTAGCATATTTGTATGTATTACGTTGCACCTTGCGGGTGGCAACCTCAATCTGGACACTGTTCTCATCACATTCTGATAGATCGAAACAGGTGTCCCAAAAACCACACATATGAGGATCCTCCAACGTTAGTCTCACCCTAATCCAGTCCATCCCTTGGAGGAGGGAGAGACAAACTCCCCGTTTCACAGTCTGACCACTTTGTGTTTCCCCCCACCCCCCTCCATCCCCCTTAGAATCCAAGATGTGGTATTTGTGTGTGTGTTCAGGTGCCGGTGTAGCCTGGGCTTGAACACTGGCCCTGTATTCAGCTCCATGGATGGATAGATTATAGGAGTGGAGCCCCTTCCCAGTAACCTGAGTCTACTGACACATCACGCCACCGGCTCTTTGATGGTGGTCGGCCGCCGGTGAAACCAACATGGAGGGAAGGGCTAAGAAAATCCCCGGACTTTCTTTTTTTTTCCACCCCAAGAATGAAGACTTTCTTTCTCTTTCAATTCTGCATTTCTAAGGGATTTTTTTTCCTCGTGGGGCGGGGTGTTTGTTTTGGTTCCCGAATGGTATGTTTCGTGAGTCTCGTACCCAGTTGAACCATAACCAGGGCATGCGCTTTGTCAGTCGAGCTGAATCCTCGCCTACCTGCAGTCTGTTAATGAGCAGTGCTCATCGCCGCTGCCGTGACTTATTCCAGCCTGTGGTTTAACAACTCAGTTGTAAGTGGCGCTAGCCCTGTGGGGGGGGGATTCCTTCATGAGCAACACACGAAGACCACCTACGCGTGTGGTGGTCTTCCTAAGCTCCTTTTGGTGTCTTACTACTGTATCTCATTACGTAAAAGACATCTGAGTGTCTCCAACATGTAATGGAATCAATATGGCAGTCCGGTGTTTATATAAACACGCTTTGGGGTTGTTTTCATGTATTACTTCAAATGTGAATTCCTATAGTAATTAACACTGTTTCCGCAGTAAAAAATAATATGCGAGGCGAAAGAAAACATGTGCTTGGTTCTAGGTTGTTCCTGCTGTTTACTGCGGTGAAATGGGGCCCTTTAAGTTTGCAGCTGTTGCAGAGGGGCCGAACGTCAGGAATTAGAATGAGTACGTGTTCCGGACAGTACACATTGACGGTTGAGTACGGCTGATGTGTGGGCGGACGCGACACAACCCAGTGGAACTATGGGCATTTCTCTACATTCCCATTGTTTCTTGGCGTGCCTCACAGTCTGACCTTAAAGTGCGACACTCTGCTCCAGTGACACTGTTGATACCATTTTTAGATGCCGGAGATTATCTCTCCTGTTACCAAACGAAACTCTGAGAGAGATCCAATGACAGAGACATCCCAGATAGCCCCGGCCGGTGGAGACATACAGTATCAGGCCTGCTGATTGCATTGTCTAATGTACCTTGTGTCTGTGCGTTACAGTCAGATAGAGCGACGCGATCATAACATGCTCTGGATGAGTTGAGAGCTCTCGCCTCGATATGCCTTGTTTTGCACAATGAGGGAGAGAGAGAGAGAGAGAGAGAGAGAAAGAGAAAGAGAGAAGATAAGGGAATTTGAAACCAGCTAAGCGAGCCTGAGACGAGGAGGGCCCATTGCCTTTTCCTGTGAATCCTCCTCTATAGAGAGCCTATTGGCAGGGCCGGTGAGGCAGGAAGGAGGCTGCATGTTCCATCTGGGACTGACAGTGAGGGCTGGAATGTCCTGGGCCTGAACAGGCTGTACGTCTGCTGTCACCAGGAAAAACATCCCACCCCCCCCCCCTCCCCCCCTCTTCCCCCAAACACACACACACCCACCACACAGCCTGAAGGGGGGGAGCCGTCAGGTGGAACAAGTGGGAGGGAGGGGAGGGGGAACACACGTCAAGCCACTTCACCCACACCTTCACACACACACACACACACACACACACACACTTACACTTACACACACATGCATACACCTCCCACTAGAGAGTGGGGGTGGGTCCTGGGTGGGTGTCTGTTTTATGTATTGCGTTAAGAGATTTGAGTGTCGAAACTCTCTTCCTGTCTGCCTGGAGGCAGATAGTGTCAGCAGGAGCGGAGCTGGGGGTGGCCAGGGCTGCACTCAAGCCTGGCCACCCCACTTGGACACCTCACCGGCCACATGTTCCCTCATTTGTTTTCCCACAGTAATAATATTTCATAGAGAAAAACTAAGGATTTGGTTTTAGGGTTTGGTTATTGTTTTCGGGTTTTGTTTTCGGGTTAGGTTCATGGTTTGCTGTTGATTTTGGGGTTATGTAAAATTTAAGTAGAAGTTACAGAAAATGGTTTTAGGTTTTTGTTATGGAAAAAAATGGTTTTAGGGTTAGGTTTGAGGGTTTGTGTTAGGGTTTGGTTTTAGGGTTAGGGTTTGAATTTAGGGTTAGGTTTTTGGTTTTAGGGTTAGGGTTTCCTATTTAGGTTTCCTATTTAGGTTTCATATTTCGGCTTTGTATTGGTTTTATGGTTTGATTTTTGGTTTTAGGTTTTGTGTAAGGGTTTGGTTTTTGGGTTAGGGTTTTCGGGTTTTAGGGTTTGTGTTAGGGTTTGGTTTTTGGGTTAGGGTTTTAATTTTTTGGTTTGTGTTAGGGTTTGGTTTTAGGGTTTGGATTTAGGATTAGGTTTTTAGTTTTAGGGTTTGGTTTTTTGGGTTAATGTTTCGTATTCAGGTTTGGTTTTAGGGTTTGTTTTTTTGGTTTTAGAGTTTGTTTTTTGGGGTTAGGGTTTCGTATTCAGGTTTGGTTTTAAGGTTTAGATTTAGGGTTAGGTTTTAGGTTTTGGTTTTTTGGGTTAGGGTTTCATATTCAGGGTTTTTGGTTTTAGGGTTTCGTTTTTTTGGTTTGTTTTTTGGTTTTAGGGTTTCGTTTTAGGGTTAGAGGTTCGTGTTTGGGTTTGGTTTTAGGATTTGATTTTTGAGATGCTTTTTTTTAAGATGCTTCAAATTAGGCAGCTTTTAAGCATCTTAATTTTAAGCTGCTTACACTTTGTATTCAAGCAGATGTGGCACCCCAAAATAACCCATCAACCCCATCAGACATGTTTTGGAGCCGCCACTGAATATCATGTCGAGGAAGAATTTAACTATTTCAGTGCTCATACTGTCCAACTGAACTGTAAGTGTAAGACCATGCTAGGTTAGCATGCAAAGCTACCGTGCTGGGTTAGGTGCACAGGTTCTACTGTACTAAGTACCTACTAAGTAGTATACCACGAGCTTGCTTGCCGACTTGCTCACTTCTTCAGAACATATGTACAAATGGGGACTCAAAATGAAGTTTTTTGTTGACCTGAAGCATTCAAAGCACTGTTTGGAGAGCTGCCATGAGTTCCAGCCGGGGCAGGATTGTCGGTGCATTAAAAGTGGTTTCAGTTGGGGATAACTCATACTTTTATTGTGATACGATGACAGGCATATGGGAGCAAGACATTTGGCGTAGTTGTTTTTTGCTGTGTAACTGATTGCTGTCTTACTTTGTAACATTGTCAACATGGGAGCTATGTACTATATAGAGATTAGCTTTTATTTTCAAAAGTCAGACCGAACTAAAATGCTGATATCTTTTTTTTTATTTTAGCTATTGTTCCTCTGACGGACTCGGAGCACAAGTTGCTTGCCCTCCATTACGCCGTGGACCCAGGCAGAGACTGGGAGTGGGGAAGCGATGACAATGACAAGACGAAGCTAGCCAAGTATGTCCTGGTTGGATGCTATGGTATTTTTTATGACAAACACTGGGTGGGTGCTGGGTGTACCAAACCAGTCCACGTAAAGAATCTCTCCAGAACGACACAGTTTTGGTCGAACTTGGCCGTGTAACAAAAATCGAAAACACAGTTGGAGAAAATATTTGAAGTCATTTGAGTGATTCATGAGGTTCTCCCGGAATCTGCTCCCTCAAACTGCATTCCTTTGCGTTGGCCTCTGACTTTATAGGGTTTATGTAAGAAACGGTGTGTGTTTCACATTCCTTCCCGTCACACCTACCAATTAGTTTGGCCTCCTTAACTATTGTATAGATATTTTCGGGCGTCCAATATTACACACTACTTTCAATTATACGCACTTCTGAATGTTTGTAGTACTTTGTAATTCGTAGTACATGGAGCCAATGACTTCATTAGTAAATATGGATTAACCTTCAAAGTATACAGAATTTGACTTCATTTAACAGTTATTACATCTTCTTGCAGGCTCATTCTGTCTCTGGAGGCTAAACTGAATTTGCTGCACAACTACATGAATGTAACCTGGATCAGAATCCCATCGGAAACAAGGGTAACACCTTTTATCCATGTATGCATCATGTATTTCATGATTTCATTTAACTTAAATTAGCGCAGTGGGTACTACACAAGTATGCAGTAGTAGTTGTCTATGAATCATTCAGTCCTTTCCGTTGTTTTATTGGCCATTGATTTCATTTATAACAATAGACTTTACTTTATATCTTTCATTCATGATTTAATTGTAATCAGTCACAGACATACGGTATATACATAATAATAAACCCATTTGGCAGGCTCTCTGTTGATTATATAGACCGCAGTTAAACCAGGTATGTTAAAAAAAAATATTTATGTATTTTATGTGATTTGTAGGCTCCTCTTGCTCAGCCTGAGTCTCCTACAGCCTCGGCAGGCGAGGACGTCCGGTCTCTGGCTGAGTCCATAGACTCCGACCGGGAGTCTGTGGGCAGCAATTCCAACATCAACGCTGGCAAGCCAGACAAGGACAAGGAGAAACAGCGCAAGGACAAAGACCGGAACCGAGCCGACACCGTGGCCAACAAGCTGGGCAGCTTCAGCAAAACCCTTGGCATCAAGTTGAAAAAGAACATGGGTGGTCTGGGCGGCCTTGTGCACGGCAAGATGAACAAATCTAACTCTGGCCCCGGGCGAAACGGGGAGAACGTTGCAGAGAAGGTGAAGAAGAGGGAGCCCAAGAGCAGCAAGGCGAGCAAGGAGGAGTCAGGCCAGTCAACCAGCTCTACCTCTTCAGAGAAGGTCACTAGTCCCTCCCTTACGGACGGAGAGAAAGCCTCCAGCACCTCCCCCACTGAGAGGCAGGATGGTGCGGGGAGGATCCTAGGGGACAGGACGCCAGAGAGCTGGAGATACAGCACCGACGTCACGCTCAGCGTCAACATCCTGCGGGCTGCTATGCAGGGGGAGCGCAAGTTCATCTTCGCAGGGCTCCTCTTGACCAGCCACCGGCACCAGTTCCACGAGGAGATGATCAGCTACTACCTGAGCAACGCCCAGGAGCGCTTCAGCCAGGAGCAGGAGCAGAAGAAGGACGAGGAGAAGAAGCCAGGCCCGGTGGGGAAGAAAGCGGACCAGGAGGACGCGATCACCCAGAAGGAAAGATTAGACAGCTCACCCCCGATTAGCTGTTCGCCAAACCTACCGCAGCACAGGCAGACCCACAACCACAGCCAAAGCTCACAGCCATTACTGGGCACCAAGGTGCAGGGCCGGGACAGCCCAACTCCAGCAGTGCCCGTCATCATCCCCGTCTCTGAGCCACCTCCCTCCACACCTCCAGTCTCCCAGCGGGTCTGTCACCCAGCCCCCGTCCCTCTTCTCGGCTACCCCTCACCCAGCACGGAGGCCAAGAGACCCGGGTCCATCCCTGTGTCTGCCCATTACAGCCATACGCCTCCCGTCCAGAGGCACAGCGTGATACACCTGCGAGACGTCAACGCGCAGTCGTCCCGCTACCGCGAGGACGCCTACAAGCCTGTGGCGGCGGGTTCTCTAAAAACATGCGCCACGTACCCCCAGCAGAACCGCACGCTGTCCTCCCAGAGTTACAGCCCGGCGCGCCTGTCTGGAGTCCGTACCGTCAGCACTGTAGACAGCCTGTCCTACAACCTGCCAGCCGAGCACAAGTCCCACACGTACACCAACGGCTTTGACGCGGGAGACGTCCGCGACTGCCTGGAGTTCGCCGACGAGGAGGACCCATCCCCTCGCTCCCGGCTTGGCAAAGACAGAGCCAGCGGCCCGAACTCCGGAGGCTACCTGTACCGTTTCCCACAGCGCCGGTGCAAGAGGGATGACTGCTCTTTTTACGGCAGGCCAGAGACAGACCACTACTGTTCCTACTGTTACAGAGAGGATCTGAAGCGCAAGGAGAGGGAGACATACAGGCCCGCGTAGCCACCGCCGCGGCCATCAGCTGGTCCTCGCTAAGACCACGGGAGACAAAGGAACAAACAATGCCATCTGCACTCAGCATTTAGTGTAACCTGATGGCATACATCTTAGCACTCTGTTGAAAAACACTCCTTCGTGTCCTTGGTAACCCTCTCTTGTTGGTGAAGAATAGTACTTAATTACAGGGTATGGAGAACTGGAAACAGTGAGCACCTTTGGCCAGATCTTGTGCTACTTGTGTTCTCCGTCACGTTAAATGTGCTCTTTTACTTGTTTTAGAGTAAAAGCCATCTATCGTCGTGGTCTATGTTCTGTATGTAAGGGAAGGAAACATACATTTTAATGAATGCAAGTAATTGTATTTTTTTGGGGGGGGGGGGAGAAAGGATGGTTTGGCGATTTGAATAAGTTTCGAATGCTTTACTTTTGATTCGTTCTTCAAAATGTATTTGTGGGAATTGTTATAGGTGTTTTGCAATCAAAAGAGAAATAACGAGAGGTGTTGAACTTGAAGCAATAACTTGGTGTTTTTTGCTACACCTCTTCCAATTTTTGTCTATGCACCGATGATAGCTACTGTAAACCAACTCTGTCCTGTACATGGTTAAGGGTCGTCACAGTGTGCTTTTGTAAACGAACGTGCAGTGCAGGAACATACACGCATAGAAGCTATTGATATTAGCGCTGAAATAAGGCCTACTGTAAAGCTGTTTCATTTGTGAAATATACCTACACCTTCGCTTTTCATGCGGCAAGGGAATATTTCCAAAGTGTCTGAATTGGAATCGCAGCATTGTGTGAAATATCATGAAGATTCCTGCACTTGGCAACACTCCTAGATATCACAAGCACTGCCAAAATGGCTTCCTTAGAAAGTCGCCAATGGCAGTTATAAATTGCAGGCTAGACATGATGTGCCAAAAGACAAATAATATGCATTGGATTAATTGGTACCTAGATGTTCTGTGTTTGTGGCGTGTCCCCTGAAACCAACTGCAAACCACTGCTAACTTACTTGGTGTGAAACATCATTGGATGTCCGAGCAAGCCAAAGCCGTTCTGTCTGAAATGTAGTTCTGTGTCACATTCCCCACACCCAACACTGTGTCCAAACACGCGGCTAGCAGCACTACGCGGTGACAAACAGTATCGCTGTGTCACCGGGCAAAACGTGACGTTGTGTGTTCCCACACATCCGGAGGCCATTAAAAAGCACCTCAAGCCTTTGTGACATCATTAGTGCTTTAACCAATCAGTGGGCGTCAAGCCCCTCCCCCGGGGCCTCCCAAGTGCTTTTTTTGTTGTCGTTTTGTTTTACTTTTTTTCGCTTATTCACGTGACTCCGGTGAAGAAGTCGTGTTTGTACCGTGCTGTTCGTTTTGGTGACGCCTGGATAGTTACACCCTGCTGTTCATAACTGAGTGTGTCCCTCCCGGCCAAGGATGTCCACTGCCTGTCTCGGTTCTCCCTCTGTGTTTGTACGTCATGCACTGGGAGGTTCCCCCAGCTCACCGATATGTGATGGGCATCATGGACTCTCACCATGTTTAGAAGTCTTAAGGTATGATTTTGTATTTGTTTTATTTTTAACGTTTTACACAACTTCAAATGGTTTATTTGCACATTAGGTACAAATGTAAAATTATAATAAAATGTTCTATTGTTCCAAGTGTTTGTTATGGTTTGTTTGATTGGTTGCTAACTATACTCGAGATTATAGCTAGCTAATGAAACATTATTATTATTATTACTGCTCAATTTGCTGAAGCTGATTTGATTTAACATTTTCGATACTAGTTTGATACTAACCAACAGGCCATCAACAGGTTTAGCTATGCACTTAGCGTGGAGGCCATGATGATGAATGAAGTGCTATTACTTATCAAGTACTTCAAAAACATGTTGATGGGGATTTAACGTTAAATAAACAACCTTTCATATTATGTTTACTTTGCCTAAAAACAGAGCATTCGTCAGGATTCTCACATGATTCCGTTTGCCCGCGTGTAAACATTTCATACAAAACGTGGCACTACCTGTGGTCTTATTCAGTTTCTGCGCTGTTCATTTTCCGCCATATATCTTTGTCTGTCTGGCTGGCTAGCTCTCGCAAATAGCTCTAGCTGTAGTACCAGTGAACAGAGTTGCTCTGTTGGCCTGTCATGTGTGTGAGATGAATTCCGTGTGCCTTGGGGGAGTCTTGTGACTGGTGGGCTGGGGTAGTGGAGGCAGTGTGTGGGTCAGGGCCAATTCGTGCCTCATGCTTCAGATCACCATTACAGACGCTTAGTTGTTATACACACATGTAGGCCTAAAGACTATTACAGCTAGCGATGCTAATATCGCGAATTATGTCAACTGTAGTAGATGTGGTAAGGAATCCCCCATTCGATGAAAAATAGATAGGCAGGCCTACAGGTCATTCCAAGGTCAAATGTTCTCCTCTTGTCGATCTGTTTCAGATAGCCTTTCTCTGGAACTGAGAGACATTGCACACAGAAATGGCGTGCGTCTGTGTGCTTTCATTACAGCATTGTGTTTATAGGCTTCTCCCACAACAACAGGAAGTTACATTAATCATGTTGCGACACACGTTGAACTCATTTCCCAATCAAGGCCAAACACGGCGTTTATTTTGTTTTGTATGATGATAATCAGCAGGGAGGCAATTATTTTATAAATCATGAATCCATTGAAACTTTCACTTTCAACTTTCACTTAATCAACGGCCTAACAATGAAAAAAAGAAAGGAATACGACAAGATCTCTTATTTGTCTGTCTGTCATAACCCTGTGCGTTGAGACTTGCTCTATTGTATATGTTTTACTACACTCGGGCCTGCAGATCAGACTGAAGCCGGATTTATTTTTCCTTGATCTTCACACACCTACACACATGCACACAAAAATCGACCCACGCACGCATGCACACACACACACACACACACACACACACACACACACACACACACCGGCTTGTTCTAAGCCGGTGTGTGGTGCCAGCCTCCAGTTCCGTGTAGCTCATCCACCCGCAGAGGGGGGGGGGGGGGGGGGGGGGGGGGGGGGGGCAGTGCCAGCTCTCTGTAGCTCTGTTCTGTTCTCAGGAGTGGGCGGCGGCATCACATGGCCCTACCGCCTGGTTCTCTGGAGGTTGGGAGGAGACGACTAGAAAGCAGGAGTACAGGTAATAGTAGACACAGATAGATAGGGGAAGGGGGGGGGGGGGGGGGGGGGGGGGGGGGGCCTCTTGTAATGCCGGATACTATTGTGAGTCAGTCTCAAGTGCGGCACGCCCACACACACACACACACACACACACACACACACGCGCGTGGGGAAAGTTTTTCTGAAAGACCTACTACTGACAGTGTCTCTCGCCCACCTACCTACACCTCCATCTCGGTTCTTATTTAGCTCGCTCGCTGATAGAACGTGTGAAAATCTCCCTCACTTACATAACTTAATACCACCACCACCACCACACTCAGAAGCTAAGGAGAAAAAGAAACAGTATGAATGACAAGCCGATGACTTATCCTTCTTCTGCTTTGTCTTCCCCCTCCTCTTGCCCACATCCTGCCCCGCATCACAGCGCTAGCGTATGTCCTCAGATATCGTAGCTTCTTTCTGCCCGAGGCATCGTCAACGTCTACGCAACTCCACCACGGTGGAGGAGACGAAGAAGGTGGTTCACAGTGAGATGCACAAGGCATTGCAATGTACCCACGAGTTCAGCCAAAACACAACATGGTAATGAGGCAGCACACGCATCGGCGTATGCTAAGTAATTCCCCGGCAAACAGCACATGATTGTTGGATCATTTTTTATTAGCAGTCATTGTTGAAGAAGAAGAAAAAAAAGAGAGAGGCACTGTTGTAACTTTAAAGACGGGACTTTTAGTTTGGAAACATGGAAAGCGGGGAATATTAGAAAGCGTGACTTTAATATTGAACATCCTGCATGGGCAAACGACACATGCTGTTGCCTTTCGTGGGTCTGGGCTTAGAGGCTGTGTGGCAGTGACAGCACTCAGAGTTCTGTGGTGGTGCCAGGGACAGCAGCTTGTTCGTATCCATGGTGGGTCCAAATTGCCTAGAGACAGGAGGTGTAATGACTGAGGAGGGGAGCAAACACACACCTTCTCAATCGGGCGTTTTGATGTCTCTCTCTCTCTCCCCCTCGCTCTCTTTCTCCCCCTCTCTCTCGTTCCCATTCTCATTCACAGAAAATCATTTCACTGCGAGTGGCGTCCGCAATATCGGTTGTAATACTCATAACCTTTTATTTGTAAATTAAAAGTATCATGTTGAAAGTTAGTCGAGGGTTGCTGCAAGATAAGAGATACAATAGCTGTGGTAAAGCAAGAGCCACATAGAAAACAGCCAGGCCGTATTGGCCTAGTGAAATACACCGATAGACAATAGGGTGATGTGTTCATTGTTAATGCCCTAGCATTACGGTAAGTGTTTGCATGGGTAGAACATGGTGTACTTTCCTTGCTGATAGAATGTTCTGGCACATGCAGGTCTAAATAAAAACCCAGTTTCTTGTTGAAACTGGTCTCTTATCTTTTCCCTCTAGTTCTCTGCTGCAGTTCCCAAAAGTCCTGTTTATTTGTTCTGCATACTGATAAATGACTCGCGTTTGTCGGTTGAATGCGATATTGTATTTTTGACATTATTTACGGAATGAGAAGGACACACACCTCTTAAGAAAAAAAAAAAACCCACAATATTGTAACTGCTTATTTTATGAATTTATTTCCAAATGTAAACTTCACTATTTCATGCATACAAGTTATGACAACATACATAATTCAACATCTTTTTTTTTGTTTTTATTTGCATAGGACATGGTCACAATATATCATCTAACATGTAAAAAATAATGCCATACAAAAGTGTACAGCGAAAAAGCAACTCTGGACCAGCATGTTGAATATGTGTAGAATAATCCGTGGAACTGTACAACTGTTAACACTTGAGTGTAGTGATTTTGGTTGACTTGAGAGAAGACAAAAAAAAAACTGAAAAAAAAAAAAAAAACGAAACAAAAAAAATCAGAGGACACCTGAAGGTTAGGTTGAGGTCATAGTAGTAGGAGATGCACTGGCCATAGTTCAATCAAAGGTTATTTACACAGTAGATAGTATATGATGGTGCCGGGGCAGAAGAGCAGCACCACAGAGTCACTACAACAGGCAACTGATGGTGATGGAAAAGAGGGGAAAACACAAACACACACACACACACACACACACACACACACACACACACACACACACACACACACACACACACACACACACACACACACAGAGAGACAGACGGAGGTATCAAGACAGCATGTTAGCATCACACACCGAGGACAAACATGTACTGGGTATACCGCGCCCGCAGGCTTATCGACAGACTCTCTCTCTCTCTCTCTCTCTCTTTGTCTCTGTCTCTCAGTCCTACATTTAAACACATAAGAGTCAATAGGGAGTAATGGCAGCACCACGTGCTGGCGAACCTGAAACAGACATATGCAATACCGGGGAGGGGGC
>OOFB01003860.1:1400-16018 GCA_900323305.1 Trachyrincus murrayi
TTTTAAAAAAAAACCCCACCCCCCCCCCCCCCCCCATATGTTGTTAATACAAAATTAGTGAATGTATAGTGTAGAAAACAGGCTATATTTTTTAATATAAGAGCAATGAACGTTGTATCAGGAAAGTGATGCTACTAAGCCTTAATTGACTGTAAAAGATAATGGTGACAGCATATGTTAGTATAACAGCGTTATTCAAGAAATTAGCAAAACTGCATTTTATTCATCCTTTTGTTATTGCGTCTCCATTACTTATGTATTCTATGAAGACTGAAATGTTCATCTTCTAGTCAGACAATGTATGTCCTCTGAACTGTGAAAGCAAGAGACTAAATAAATGGGGTCAGCTCGTGGCATGTAATAATTCTTCTAAGTTAAACAGGCTGAGGAACTCTGACCTTCACAATCTAACTGAGCAGGAAAAGCCAATGATGTGTACAAGCCTGCTCGGCCTCCACTGATTATGATCAAATATATCTCAGCATTGGAAAAGATAACGCTACGTCTTCAGTGACATATATGGGACCGGTATTTCAATAACACCCCCAATTTCAGAGGCACTAAAATGTTTTAGTGTGGGCTGTAAACCAGGCGTGTGAGATAAGGGGGGGGTCTGTCTCCGTGCATGCCTGAACAGTGAAAGTAAGATGGACCCACGCTTGTCACGTACACGTAAAGACAATTGAAACCATCCTCCATTCATCTTGTTTCCCCCCAAAAAATAAGTGGCAGGGTGCTGGTGCATCAAAACGTATCAAGCCATGGCAAGCAGCACTTCTACTCAATCTCTGTACAGCCATTTGATTTACAGCAATGATTTATTGAATTATTATTTCTCAAGAAAAAGGAGGGGGGGGTTAAGATGTGTCTTCATTGACTATCTTTTCATTATGATTTGCTTATGGTTTTAAAAAAAGTCGAGGCAGTGATATTTACTGCATCTGTGTACCAGAAAGCCTACTGTCTGCTCCCCTTTCTCTCCTTGTGCCATGAAATATTTATCATTAGCATTTGTAGCATTGGACTGGAGTGAGTGGGGAAATCTCCAGAGGTCATGCTTTAAGTTTTAGCTTTCAGCGTACACACGTCTTTTTTCAAAAGACTTTGGGACTTGAGCCATTATTAATACATTAATATTGAATAGGTTTGACATCTAGCATGACAATGTTGTGTTCTCTCTATCAATACACAAGGTTTTTATCATGTGGCTAGTAAAGACTCACACAATGGATTTCACGTTGCATAAGACTACTGTGCTACACCACATCTCTCTCTCTTTTTTTCATCCAGAGAGAAAATGTAGCTAAAGTTACTAGAAAGTGTACTGCTCAACAGCAGTGGCTGGCTGAGAGCTGGTAAAGACAGAAGTTATGAAGTGACCCCCCCGGTCCTGAAGGCTAGGCCTTTCTCTTGCCATATGCTGGAGACAGCAAGTCAAACATGTTCTACTGGCACCACAGCTTCATTACAAATGCTACAAACCTGGCAAGACTCATTTCAATGCTTTGCTGACCTATTTTTCACACTATCAGAGAGAGCTTTTGGGCTCTGGGTGGTAGTAAGAATCAAGAAGAACTCCTTAGAAGAGAACTGAATATAACAAACTAGTCTTGTACTGTTTAGAGTACAAGACTAGTACTAGTACTAGTACTCTTGACGCAAAATTAGTTTTGCGTCAAGAGTACACAAACCCTTTAGTAAAACCAAAATGTATTTTGTGTTTAGGGAAATGGGATATTATCATTCTGATGATATATTTGTTTTTATTACTGGGAAGTCAAGGGTCCGCCAGACAATGGGCTCTGAGCACATGACCACCACCAGCCGCCCATGGAGGCCCTGAAATGAAAGGCAAAACAAATATGCGTGCACGATGAATCCAAGAGAGCGGCCCCTGTCTGAGAGGCGCTGGGGTGCTATCATATTAATAATGCCTTATTGTCTCGCTGGGCGATTCCCTTTTATTACCCAGGGTCATTTACAATCCCATAACGTATTCACACATTGAGAGAATAATCCTGTGATAAATTCTTTGCAATGCCCTTCACAGTTGTCATAGCAAGACCATAAACAGCATTTATAACAATCTAGCTGGGGGGGTAGACAGAGGGGTGGGTGCAATGCTCTGCTTAGCATGCAGAAAAGATTAAGATTGGATAGGTCTGCTTAGGCCCATCTGTGACAGACCCACGGTAAACGAAGCGGCGGCGTTCGACTCAGATCTACCCTCCACGGTAACTACGGTAACCACGGGCATCCCGGAGGATTGGTCCTGGTCCTTATTATACATCTCCATTATACTATCACTACATACTGTCTCCATTATACTATCACTGCATACTGTCTCCATTATACTATCACTACATACTGTCTTATACTATCACTAGATACTGTCTCTATTATACTATCACTACATACTGTCTCTATTATACTATCACTACATACTCTCTCTATTATACTATCACTGTTTGCTTATAGCTAACAAATACAATGTAAATACAATTTACTTTAAAAAGCTTTATTTTTAAAGCATTTGTTGATTTATTTTGAATGCATTTTTAGTTTTTTCCAAAACATTGTAACCCCCCCTGCTGTCAGATGCCACAGTGATAGTGTTTAGCGTGTGCTGTCTGCGTTAAACACTGCCAGAGGACTCTTTGCAGGTGTGTGATTAATCATAATTAGGTTTCATGTGACAATACCGCAGAGACAGAGATGGCAAGTCTCTCTCTCTCTCTCTCTCTCTCTCTTTGTTCTCCATTTAGAGTTACTTCAGGGAACAGAGCGAGACAGGAGAGAAAACTGATTCCTGGTGGAATTACACTGATGCTGACTTTTAAAAAAAATGCAATAAAATAAAAACATGATTACATATTGAACATAGTAAATCTATGCAAAATTTAAATGTGGTCATGTCACTTGACAAGCATTTAATTAAAATAATGTATTTAAAATGTGTCATTTTTTAATATTGTACAAATATCCGTGGTATAGTGTGTATAGTAATATAGGACTTCTAATATACAAATAATAATAATAGCAAATATACATATGTCAAAATTAAGTTTAAATTTTTAATTTGTTCAATGAAATTATTTAAGTGCTTGTTGGCAACTAATATAATTTGAACAAAAACAATAAAGCACTGTTGCCTCATTTTCTGCCACTGTTTTTTTTGCAATATAATTATGTTCTAAGCAGAAACCGCAGTCTCGGTGTCTCTTGAATGAGGAGCTGGTCTTGGAGGATTCTACTGGCCCACTGTGAAGAGACCAACTAGCCCAGGGGGGTGACAGGTGGCCTGGTGCCCACTCCCCACAGGGCCTATCCACTTCAATGGCCTGCAGTAACCTCAGGCTAAGTACCATCTCATTTATTCAACATGCCATATTTATCTTCCTGTGGCTGATTAATAGAGTACACAGTCTGAGCTAATCTGGTGTGGAGGCCTATATGGAGGGGGGGGGCTACTGTGGATGGATAAAAACGAAGACAACAACTTTCTCTTCTCTGGCGGTTCCAACTGTAACAATCCTCCGTCACTAATTACACCCCCTGTTGAGACACATGCTCAGGCCCATTTATGCACACACACACACACACACACAACCCTGTATGCACACACACACACACACGCAAACACACAGGCATGCACACATGCACACACACACACACACACACACACACACACACACACACACACACACACACACACACACACACACACAGACTAATAGGTAGTATTATTCACTTGGGCAACAACATCTTTGTGTATTCTTAGAAAAACATGGAATCTACTATACGTGGTGTGGTCTAGTAAATCATCTGAATCTACTATATGTGGTGTGGTCTAGTAAATCATCTGAATCTACTATATGTGGTGTGGTCTAGTAAATCATCTGAATCTACTATATGTGGTGTGGTCTGGTAAATCATCTGAATCTACTATATGTGGTGTGGTCTGGTAAATCATCTGAATCTACTATATGTGGTGTGGTCTGGTAAATCATCTGAATCTACTATATGTGGTGTGGTCTGGTAAATGAAATCTGAAAATAATATATTTGTAAATATTTAAGTTGATCTTCAAGTTATCAGAACTTTTAAATAACTTGTAAAATCCTAATGTTCAATTTCTTAAGTATATTCTAGTATACAATGAAGACTGCCTCAGTACCGGTTAGCTAGATGGTGTTTGTAGTGTTGTGTGGGCTCCCTCATCAGCAGCCCTGTTTAATGTCAGCTGGCTGCTTCGCAAAGAAAACAAAGGACAAAAAGACAATTAAGTCAAGTGATAAAAGCCCAAGTACCATAACATGCTACATTAAATACCTACGGGGGAGACATAAATAACACCAAGCCCCTACTCAAGCAGTTTGTTTCATTGGGCTTGTTGTTTATTGAGGGAAAACTTGAGGAGTTGCCTCCACTCTCTGTTAAGCAACGCTCAAACAGCACTTTACCTTTTAATGGGGCGCAACTGCCGAGCAGTGATTATATTTACAGAAAAAAACACAAGCCTGTGTTGTTTCAAAATCCATTGTCATGCAAATGCGTTCATATACCGTTTAGACATGTAACAGCCCTTCCTTATCATAAGATGAAGAATCTTGTTGTGATTTTAAACATGGTCACTCTCAGTGATTGGGGGGGGGGTGAAGGTGTGTGGGTGTGGTCGCCCCAGAGTGCTGGTGGTATGGAAGTTGTTTGTGTTTGTTTGGGGTCCCTGTGGAGATGCAGTGGATCTATTGTTTTACTTGTCATAATGTTTATTAACACAGACCCATGGGAGCCATACACAGGACAAACAGAGTGCACGGCAGTTCTTTAAATCCTATTCATCTTCATTGTCAAACGTCCCCAGTGTGCACACACACACAAACACACACACACACACACACACACACACACACATACACATGGGTGCACACACACACACACACACACACACACACACACACACACACACACACACACACACACTATTAGCTATTTGTTCCTCATTGCATCCCTTCAGCCTGCAAAGCCTCTCTCACCCTGCTCTACTGCATGTGCACCAGTAGACGCCGCTGCCAAGATGGCTGACTATCAGCCAACTGCTAAACAACCCACAACCCATTTGAATTAATATATTGAAATACAAATTCTGATGTAAATGAAAATAAGATGAAAATTGTTATTTTTAAAAATTTGTGTGAAAAATACAGCATTGCGCATGCTCCTTAGCTTAGGTAGCCCATCCTGAGCAGTTCAGTTTGTCACAACACCGGCCCTAGGCATATAGGCAGTTGCCTAGGGTGGCCTTCATTCATAGGGGCGCCAACAAATAAATGAAATCTTATTGTATATTACAATATACAAGAACAGACATATTTTCTATACTCCATATTCTATTTTCTATATTCTATACTCTATACTCCATACTCTATACTCCATATTATATACTCTATATTCTATACTCTATACTCCATACTCTATACTTATAGGCTTAATTTCCTATTTCCATGTTTTTTTGCCTTATTATTGTTCATTTGATTTGTTAATTATAGGTGATTTCTTCTTTAAGACATCAACTGTGGCGTGTGGTGCCTTATTCTCTTCATCCAGTCAGTCTGTTATGCCTGCACATCATTATAATTTATTTGTGTATATTTTTTCATCATTATCATGTATTATTTGTGTATATTTTTCATGCGCTCCAGTGGTGAAATGACCTCTTCACCGTCATTAGGGAAGCAGAATCTCTCTCTCTTTGCCTTGTGTCACTAAAGAATGAATAATAATATTCACATGGAACCCCCCCCCCTTGTACCCCCCAGCCATCTCCACTGTCCCTCATACCTGACCCCACTGCTAATGCAGTCATTCAAAGGTTATAAGGAATATATTGATTACAGGTTTAGAATCATTATCTCCTGGTGATCCCAGTCATTTAGGTTCATTAAAGTGGATGATATCTCAATGTTTATCTTCATTGAAGTTAAACCATTTGAACCAAATGAAATGAAACCATTCTCTGCCAACAATTAAAAAAAATAGTTGATCTGTTGTTATAAAGTTAGAGGCCAACTTCAGAACTGCACACTTCTCTCTGTGCCTCTCTCTCTGTGCTCCAGTGCCAGCATGGTGCCAATTAGCATGTAGCCCGCTAACATATGCACTCACATAGTTTCTGATTAAAGTGCATATTGATGGTATAAATTATATCCCAGTACAATAGATAGGCAGGCATCTATATGTAAATGTTTAATTAACCCGTGGCTAAATGGCTGCACTGGTCCAGAGTGGAGGTATTAATCTGATGATGGCAGCGATAACAGAGGGCCACACAGCCAAATGAGACGCTCTTGCTCCCTTTCAGATCCATCAGCAGCAGCTCATGGTGTTGGCCTCATTTACTAAAGTGCTGTTTGCTCATAAAACCATGCCACCTTCTCTCTTAAGTGGATTTGGACAAAATGTCCCTCTTCCCTTTGTCTATCTATCTATCTATCTATCTATCTATCTATCTATCTATCTGTCTGTCTGTCTGTCTGTCTGTCTGTCTGTCTATCTATCCCTATAAACTTGTATATGAATGCATTTTTCAAGTGGTACAAACCACATCAATCACTCCTGTTTTCAATATTTGCCATATTGTTGCATGACACTATACTTCCCACTCACAGTAGAGTAGCAGCATTAACATTTAATATTTAATAGGCTGTTACATAACAACAGTGCGACTCTTTTCCAACTGCCAAAACACTGTTGTTTACCACCTGGCAGAGCCCACAGACACAGAGAACATTAAAGATAAGCCCTCTCGCCATTACAAGCTGCATGCCACGCTAGTTGGTAGAAAACAATTGGAGAGATGGCAGCGTAGATAAACAACATGTTTCTCCACTGAGTCAAGAAGAATGTCTTCAACGTGAATGTGTTTGAAGTCGTATGGCAGTGTTGTAGGGCAACAATCTGCTGTTGAAGTAAATAAAGGTGTGTGTGAGTGTGGTAAAAAATGAAAACCGGAATTAGTCTTTTTGTTAACATGTAGATGTGTCTCTTTATGTGAGTAGGCCTATACATAATTTAGGCAGCCTATATATAGGCTGTAGCAGTGGTGCAGCCAGAAATTAAATTGCAGCTGGGTCTGAATAAAAGCGGATGGGCCACACAATTAATTCCATAAATAGCTCAATAGCATTTACCGTACATTACAAGCACGAAAGTGTTCTGCTATGTGTTGGCCTGCTGTGTCATCATACTGACATCCCTCAACAGCCCTAAAAATCAAACCAACCACCTGCTCCTTTGTTTAAACCTTGCAATGGACATTTGTTTTGCCATTGCTAGGTTAACTACCAGGCTACTTGTTTTTAAGCTACAATTAGCTAGCAAAGCAGCAGCGAGTTCGTTTCTGGACTGGAAAACAACCAATTTGGTGCACTGTGGTAGATTTCAGTTGGTAACACCATTCAAACAGCCAATCGCAGCACACATCACACATGATTTAAAGTATATATTAGGTATATATTAGGGGTTTCACAGAATAGTCGACTATCAGAACCACTAGTCGACCCTGTGCATCGTTGTAGACTAATGGTTCATCTGTGGTTTTAGCACGGTAAAGTAATGAAGCAGTGGCAATGCTTCTCCAGCAGATATTGAGATAGCTTTTAACGACCGAAGGTGGACATAACTTTGGTTGTTGTTGAATATAGATTTGTTTGAACAATCATTTTCTACATTATGCCATGTTAA
Organism: Trachyrincus murrayi; assembly: GCA_900323305.1. Classification (NCBI taxonomy): domain Eukaryota; kingdom Metazoa; phylum Chordata; class Actinopteri; order Gadiformes; family Macrouridae; genus Trachyrincus; species Trachyrincus murrayi. The sequence goes on from OOFB01003860.1 coordinate 9,144, forward strand.
CGAAACAGAATTTAAGGTATTTGGAGAAGGAAAGACTCGCGCTATCTCTGCAAGAAAGCAGTCGTGTTGTTACTGCAGTTACACAGTATCTCCAGCTCAGAGAAGCCTGCTGGGGGTTTAGTCCTATCAGATCGTGGCACAGCCTCTTATAGCCAATCGAGGACTCTGATATTTCACCTACCCCCAGGTTGGTCCCGCCTACATTAGTTAACCCTTTACTGGTTGTATTTGAGACCTTTTTGACGAGAATTGAACCTGAGCATTCAGGTTCAAACACTATTGACGTGACGGGCCGACACCGCGTGACGAACACTCCAATGCTTGTCGCGGATATTTAGCTTAAACAAAACAATCAACAACTGATCACGGCACAGATCGGCCGTCTGCCTAGAACTCAAGACCCAGTCTCACTGTGGGGGAGAGCAGAACAAACATAGTATTTATAGCTGCCTCCTCATTATGCTCACCACTCACACCTTGCCACGCCCCCTTCACGCACAATAGCAGTGAAGAACTTGAAGTGTATAAAGATTAACGCAATGCTTCATTTGAAGTCATTCTGACATGTCTTGGTAGTGCGTTGTTCGGCTTGACAGACAATCACCACAAGATTCAGATCTTCCTCTGTAGTCTCTGATCAACCGTCTCGACCCCAACCCCCCGAAGAGAGCTGTCTCCCTTCCTGCCTGCTGTATAGGGACCCCAACCCCAAGATAGCTGCCATTCAAATAATTATAAGTCGTTACAAGAACAGACAGACTGAGCAAGACGAAAGAGGCTGATCAGTCGGAAAGGGAAGGGAACATCCAGGGAGATATGGAGGAAGTTGCCCCCCCACCCACACACACACACATGCGCACACACAGACACGCACGCCCGCGCGCACACTATTTTGGGGCCGTGTCTTCTCCAGCTAGAGCTCGAGCCCTACCCGCCGCGCCACCCCCGCGCGCCGCACTATGGAAAGTGACAGCCCATCTAATTGGGATTAATCAACTTCCCAGTGCGCTGAGATCTGAAGAGGAATGCTTTGACCCGAGAGAGATATAGGTAGATAACTGCCCCGGGGCACGCGCTTACTTCCACATTCATCTTCCTCAGCATAGGCCTAATATATTCCAAATCAACCAGAAGCCTCTTTAAGATTCTCAGGTCAAGGAGGAAAAAGGGAACGAGAGTGTGAGAAAGAAAATAAACTCAACTAATCAAAAAAAAGAAAAGAAAAAGACAGAAGAAAAGAGCAACACTTGACATTTTTTTGCCTCACAGAACATGAAAAATGAGAAAGAAACGAAAGCGGCAAGCGCTCTCGGAAGAGCGCGCTACATTATTCTGTTTTATTGTTTCTCTTACAGCTATTGCTTTGAATTACAGAGGCAGGGTTTCGCTCAGACTCAGGCGGAGGAATCAAAGATTCATGTGAGAGACTTTCAGGAGAGGGCGAGGAGCATGTTTTGTGCTGGAACCAACATTTGCGAAAGTTCCAGCTCCTTAAGCAATTATTAGCGGTGATAGTTTGACATGTTCAAGAGTTGTCAACAAATGGCTTTAAACAAAGTACAAAGCAGAAATAAACACTGCTCGAGGCGAAATTAACTTGGGGGACGCGCCGAGTCTATAAATTATACATGTGCTTCTCTATTATAGCGGAGTGTGTTGTAGAGGCCCCTGCTCCGACAGCCCATTTACTCTCTCACAGCATATATGGAAAGCAGATGAAGAAGTTGCAGTTCTACTCGTCTGCACACGCGGCTTGCATCATCTCCAATGACACATAATGAAGAGCTGCTCTCTCCCCAGGGGGTATTGTCATCTTGTTTTTCACCAGTCCTATTTTTATTAAGGCGCGATTAAAATCTTCCTGATCCCAAAATGAATTCGTCCTCAGCTCTCTGCTTTTTACCCTGCCTAATTAGTAAAGCGCTTAGGACATAAAAGCAAAAGTTTCATCTCTTTAATCTTCTATTCCCTTGTAGTTCTTGGAAATTGAAAATGGCTTGTTTTTTTGTTCTGGGATGTATTTATTGTTTCTCACAGAGCTTTGTGTTTTACAATGCAAATTGACAGTTGAGAGCACCCTCGGCGTGCGACGCCGTAGACAGGTTTCCCCGACTAGATTGGAAACGTGCTCCCCCTCCGTACCGCGGCCCGGAGGTCTGGAGAGCGCGTGTTGTTCTGTGATCAGCGGGGCTTTAATCCCGTCAGGTCCGCGGGGTCGCACGTTGACGGCACTCAGACGGTGGTCAGGTTAATGTAGGCCTATGCAATGGAGCGAGGCGCGGTGGAACAATTCAACAGCTCTATATGTGTGCACCAAACGCATCCTGGTGGAACAGATATATTAATAGCCGGAATAAAGTTGTCCAGCATGCGGAGCGTAGCTTTCCGCTGTGATAATTCAAAATCAGAATAAGATTATTTCACCGTGCCGCGCCTTTTATTTTGCAATGACTTTATTCTCATCCATCGCCTCTGCTGTTGCCATCACCCGCCCCCCTCTATCGCTATAATCCATGCCCATTACGTTATGATCAAAATGCACAGTGTTGATTGATTCAAATGTATATTAGATCCAGGAAACAGACGGCAAATGTAGAGTAATGGAGTGTCCCGGGTCGGGGTGTCTATAGGCGCAGCGGTAGAGTAGCCGGCAGACGGATGGTGAGCAGTCCGCCAGGCTATAGATCCCCATCAGTCGTGATGCGGTGAGATCACACTAGAAGCTCCTCGCCTGTACAGAACACGACTCGAGGCAGTTTCATTTCATTATTTATTTGAGCTAGTTTGAGCTGTGCCAGTAAATGTGCGTTCTGACCATTTTGCCTGTTGCTGTAGGCCTACACAATGCTTAGGCCTATTAATATATTTCTCACAGGTGGTTCTATTCACAGGTTTTGCATGTAACACCATTTACAAATTAAATTAATGTAAACAAATTGTAAACAAATATACTTGTATATATTAAATATACTGCTGAGCATCTTTACAATCAGTCAGACCATGATATTATGGTTTTAACAATCTGCCCCTCCACTTCAATCAGAGAGCAGTGACATAAACAAAATATATAGCCTATAGTTTACATTGGGCATAATGACAATGCCAACCAGGAATATGTTTGCCATATATGAATATAAGCTTTGGATTAGGATTTTTACTTCCCAAATATAACAAAATAATTTTCAGAATACAATACAATACATAGAATATAGGTTTGATATTGTTTGCTGAACTTAGCAGGTTGTATTCAAGGCTTTTCATATTGTTCTCATGAGGTGGTTCTATACCATTTGTCAACTAAATTACTGTAATTCATGCACTAACTCTGCATCCACAGGGAAACGTAATCTCCGTTTTCTTTATGTAGGCCGATTTCCCAGGATGAATAATTAAGATGAATGTGTGGAGAGCAAATTATCCTTCACAACTAATATGAATATGACATCCATATCCTGATCATCAGCAGCCATGAGCTCAGGGAAATGTTGGCCATAGCATATTTCAAATGGAGCAGTTTTAGCATGGTGGCTATTAAGTTATCTCCCTCCGTTATTTATTTCCCTCACTTGTTAATAGCATCGGACGCAATATTATTCTAATTATATGAGCTCAATCAGCAGTATTGCCAGTCTGGCTCATCTCCATTAGCCAGAGGTTTGTCTTTCACACTGTGATACTAATTCAATGAGACATCACAACATTTAAATCTAGCCTAATATACAGAGGTCAGGCATTTCTTTAGATTTTTCCATCCTTGCCTCACTATTAGTTAATTTTATTATTATTAGTGTTGAGCTGTAAGTGTGTCTGGCCCCTATATGGATAACTAATGCAGAGGTGGCTATCTGGGCTCAGATGGAGTGTGTGTTAATATGCTCACTTTGTTATACTAATATGTGTTTTGTCCCGCAAAGGCAAAAAAAAATGCATTGTGGGATTGTGGACGACTGCCTGCTTGTTTGTGCGTAGCAGTATATGCATATGCATACGTATGAATACTATTTGAACGCATGTAAGTATGTACTGTATGTACATGTGTGTGCTGTATGTACGTGTGTGTGTGTGTGTGTGTGTGTGTGTGTGTGTGTGTGAAAGAGAGGAAGAGTGAAAGGGCAGATAGTTGAGTATTGATAATAGTATTATATTTAATAGTATTTAATTTATCACTTTAACACAAACTAGTGGGTGACCTCTGGGCGTCCCAGTCCCTTTATCACCTTGGCAGATGCTCTGTTTAATTGTTGGAGCCAAGAGTAAATGGAAATCAACTGGCCTAATAATGAATAGAGGCCATTACTCTTCATAGCGCTGCTGCTTACTAAGCTTCAGAATGGATTAAAGGTGGGGGTGGACCTCTTCAAGACAAATACACAAGCATGCTCCTCACCCACACATGCAGATACGCACCCCTGCACACAGACCCTTAAACACACACACACACATGCACGCACAAGTGCCACACACACACACAGACACACACACACACACACACACACAGAAATGCAAGTGCACACACTTTTGCAAGCACACACACAAGAACATAAAGCGGTGTTCACATACTTGCTGTGCATACGTAGACATGTAGACGTGTACAAGCAGGTAGAACAACCAGACCCCAAGTGCACAGTCAGGAATTTTGAAAAAATCAATTAAAAAAACAATGCATTTACAAACTGACATGGATAAATAAAGATTTTGAGATGTTCCTTTATATACCGTATTTGACCAGTCTCAATTTCTGTACATTAGATATATACATTATTATTTATTGTGCTGTGAAATAAATAAATAAATATGTATTGTTGTCATGTGATAAATAAATCTCATGTCTCAGGTATACTCATTGTAATTAAACAAATAACTTTGGGACTAACTTTTCTAGTTCTTTCTGAATAAGTTTAAGAACTGTTTCCGGATCTGAAATAGCAGACTGGAGGTTTTTTTGAACATCTGTTTCGTTGGGCGGCGAAACTAGTCCCACACAGAACCCTTGAGAAAGCCCTGAAATTAGGTAATCAACAAACACGGGGTCAGGGTGGCATGATAGTTCTGATGCTAAGGCTTGGACATCGATTAGAGTGGATGGATGATGCTCCGTTATTTACTGAATGCACAGTTTGGTTGGTTTCGGTTCCTGTATGGATTCGGGCGGCAGGGGCAGACGGATCTCGGATGAGCCTCCCTGCAGGCGCTGTCGGTCGCGGTAATCCGGCGGGATAAATGTTTTGGCATCGGGCAGAGTTGTTTGACATGAATGAGCTTGTGATCTGGAGATGAATGGTAGTCTTGGGCATAAATTGGAATTGTTGCCCACATTCCTGCAAGTTGAACATGATACTGCTTGGCAGCCGCCTATTAGCATCACCAACAGCTCCAGGTCCAAGATGGACCAGTTAAGGCGCGTGTTGGTCTGAGAAATATATGTGGCGGCCTTGCTAGAAAAAATGCGGTGATATTGATAAAATATATTTTCCCATACCATAGTGTGACCAAGTTAATGTCTTTACCTTCCAATATTTTTCCTCTGAGCGTCTCGGAAATGTTAGCGGCTTGTGGAATGAATGGCCTAGCGGAAAGTGGAGCAAAGACAGCGGAGGATAAGGTATAAGAGATAGGGGGAGCGTTGGGTAGATGGATGGGGATGGCTGGGATAGCAGGGGCGATGACATGAATGAATGCGGAAGTTGATGGCTCTGATGACCAGTAGGGTGGAAAGGTGGGAAGTTGAAGCGAAGGCCTGGAGTTCCCCTGATTCTCCTGCTGTTGTTTGCGCTGATCTCTGCTAATTGTGCACAAGGGTTTCTTCAATGACAGCGTGGGAACCAAAATAGAGCATAGATCGATGAGTAATAGAAGGGGAATGTCGTCTTCCTGATTGAACTTTTGCTTTAGCTGCATTATTACCTGATTTTAGCAGCTTTTGGTGCCTTTCATGCCCCTTATGGTCACAAACACCTTTAAGTAATGTTGTTCTGCACTATAGATAGTAATATAGATACAGAGAGGGTTGCATAAGTAGCCTATAAATGCTGGCCTTTCCGCACAGTGGAAATAAAAGTACCAACTAGAACTGATTATAATTCTTCTGAGTGAAGAATTATAAAGCCCGCTTTTATTGGATCTTCAAAGAACCCTCAAAGGTTGATAGAGGAACAATCAAACATGTCCTTCGTAGTTCAACCAAGAATAAATGGTTCTCATTTGTATGTTTTTCTTCTTCTCTTTACTTCTACAATTCTATATGATGAAGGGCCAATGTCCTCATGACCAAATTGTTGTTTATCCATTGATGAGAGATGTATATTCCAGTGAAACTGGTCCAATATTTATATTCCAGTGTGCTATAGACAGTTAACCCCGTCTAAGCACATACCATAGCCAAGCTGTTAGCATACATGCATGAGGTGAAGGGGATGTGTTTGTGTGTATAAAACAGTCCAGCCTTCCTCCATGGGGCGAGTGTCTCCAGCTTTAACACTTCATTACAGCCTATCATCAATCCTTTCCTTTTCTGAAGCATTACATTCATCAGGAAAATTAAAACAGTCTCATGTCTCCAGTGATTTGTGTTCTTCCATCAAAAACACACACCATCAAGCCGGCTCAATTAGCATATTCTCAGAATGTAATAATAGTTCATTGTCCCCCCCCCCCCCCCCCCCCCCCCCCCCACACCCCCCCCAACCCTCACCCCCTCAACCCCCTTCCACTCCTTCAGAAGCCCCCCAGACAAGACTGCCCATTAAAATCCATTCTTTGTCTAGCTGTTCTCTGTCAAACTGAATTCACAAAATGGGAGGACAACTGGAAGAATGAAGCAAAGCAGTTTGGGTAATGACATGTAATATCTAATGCTGAATAATCCTGGCTGGCTA